>JABJVR010031647.1:17058-34565 GCA_025773905.1 Chitala chitala
AGGGGACACCCTGGGTGGGGTGCCAATCCACTGCAGGGCATGCACACACACACACACACACACACACACACACACACTATGGGCATTTTGCAAATGTCTATCAACCTAACCTGTATGTCTGGGGACCATGGGAGGAAACCAGAGATCCTGGAGAAAACCCACCAAACATGGGGAGAACATGCAGACTCCATGAACACAGATGTAAAGTGAGAATTGTGCCACAGTCCTGGAGGTGCGAGGCAACAGCACCAGCCGCCACACCACCGAGCCACCCATAGATATTTCCTATAACTATGAAAATAATAACGGTATTCTTGGAGTTTAAATTATAAAAAAGGTGACTCCAGATGTACTTACTTTCACAGAATGTTTCAGCCCAATGTATTAAAATATATTAAAATAATATAAAACTTTAAATTTGTCATTATGTGATTAGTACTGACTAAGAAAACAAATCAAAAAGCAAGCTGAATGAAAAAATTACAATTAAAAGTTTACAGCTAATATTGCCACCTGAATCTAGTTTGAAATTGTACTGAAAAGTCTGACAGCAAATCAGTGAACAGTAGTTCATATTTTTCAATGATCTCAGCATGAAGGCAGAATTGCATATGCTCTACTTGACAATTACATTTTAGCCAAATTTTGATGTGTTCAGCTTTACAGACACCATTACTCCTTACAGCTCACTTTCAGGTTTCTACTAATATTTTAGAACAGACCAAACTGGTGTTTAGCCAGAATAAATGTGAACGCATGAATGGCAATAAGTGATCCGAAACCACCATGACCCAAATGGCAGAACACAGACCGGACCACCGGCAGTTTAACTGCTCATAAAACACAAAGGAGGAACAAATCCTTACGCAGATAGGAAAACAGCGCAATTCTTGTACAACTGCCCATTTACCGCTGGGCCAGTGCTACTGCTAATCTTACACAGCACGTTACTATACAGTGCCGATGATCCAAAACTCAGCTCAATAGAGAACTAATTAAAACCATTCTTATTTAAACATCCAACTAATCTGAGGGGTGAAATTGCTGAGTGTTTGGTTAAAAAAAAAAGTGATTTATATGTTGGTATTACATAAAACCTACTGCGTGTAGTAAGATAAATATTTAAAATGCTTATGTTTACAATACTTATTTAAAAAAATGACAATTAATTTGCTGGATGCCACAATTTATCAGATTAATTCCCCTGTGTGTTAGCTTTGGATGGAGTGACCTCTTTAGGGTACAAGTCATTAAAAAGACATGGCCATAGTAAGTTGCATAAGAGTCTCCTCCTTGACCTTTCCTGGGGGGGGGGGGTCATTAAATGAATGTAAAGCAGGACCTGCCAGGTGAATATCCATTCAAACACTAGCCTTTGGGGTGCTTTTATAAATATAGCACTTAACAGTGCAGTGTCCAGGTTACACACACAGAGGTGTTCTTGGGTTATTCAGATAACGTGAAATGATAGCATATATGGGATGGCCAAAAGTCTGACTAAGCAGTGTTCCCAAACCCTCATAGGGCAGCAGAGCTATTTTCCCATTGCTTGTGCCATGCATCAACCCTAGGTATCTCACATGGCACATGAGAACTTTACCAGTCAAACTCCCAGTGCAGCAATAAGAAATAAATTGGGCCTAAACAATTAGACTACAGAAGCACAAAGAACCCTAAATGCAGTTTGATCACCCAGTTTTATATAAATACACAAAAGTAATCCATAAGAACATGTACAAAAAACAGGACAGTAAGGAGTCAACACACATAAATATACTGAATGCACATACATTTCTAAAATTATACTGTAAAACGTACATATTCTGTATCCTCCCAAGTAGCTCCCTGGACAGTTTCACAAATTTTCCTCAATTCCCTTTAAGGTCGCAGAGCGAGGACTCATCGTAGTGTGAGACAGATTAGCTCAGTGGCACGTGAAAGAATACTGAGACAAATCACTGTTACCCTAGAAACCAAAGGTGCCAGCAGAAATTTTTCAATGGGGTGGCCAAGGGGTAGCCAATGATTTTCATGGGGTGACAAACACCAAGATATAGAGTGACAAACCCTGACAGTTGCCATTTGGGGGCAGTCACAGAGGTGGCCAATGAATTTCAAGGCTGCCCTTCACAGACAGATTTCTCTTAACTGTACTGCATTCTCATCCTCCCTAATTAGCGTTTTCCAGCCAAAGATAAGTTATGTGGGGAAAGTAATTTTGTGGCTGCAGTGACATTTTGACAATTACTTATGTTTGAACAGCATTTGATCAAGTTTGCCTGCATCGTGTACATAAAGTGCCTGGTATTCCCCCGAAACAAGCCAATAAATGCTAAACAGAAAACCGCCTGTCATTGTATTGCTTGTTTTTAATATTCCCCCCATAGCTGACACCCCATCCAAAAATAGGAACCCGAGTTATTTTGCACAACAAGCAGTATCTGTATTTTCCCTGCGCTGCACGCTTTATCACCGTCAGGCTCTGACAGGCCTGTCACGCTGAAACTGCCCCACCACAGAAAAGACACTAAGGGGAAGATATATGCGTACAGGATCCTTTTCAGATCAGTGTGGGGAATTCTGCGTCACACCGGATAGTGTAGACTGTTGGATGGACACCAGGAACCACACTGTTGTCATACGGTTGAAATTACCAATACCAATAAAATTAACAATCCCGGGTTCTCCGGGGAAAAATGCATTGTGGAGAAACCGTTTATATCACTTTTGGTTCTTAGTTAAATACCGGCTAGGCGCTCAGAATGATTGTGACTTATTTTGGCCCCTGGCATCCCTTCTTGCAGTGTCATGAAAAATAAAATTCAAGGTGTGCAGCTCCCAAACAGCTCCCAAAGTAATTAACTTTAATTGTTCATATTGCAAATTATCCATTCCATACCTCAGCTGGGCTGTAAAGTGACCGGTGCGCTGACAGATGTTCACTCACAGAAGCGTGGGCTGCTGTTGTTAACCACGTTTACTAGGTTAGTTAGAAGCACAGGCGGAAATCATGGGGGGGGGGGCACGGGGGACATGTCCCCCCACCCCTTCAGAAGGGTTGTCCCCGTCAGTATATCATACTGTAAACCAAGCTTTGTCATTTGTGTCCCTCTCAGGAATTGCACTTAGGAAATATTTCTATTTATTGCCCACCCCAACAGTGAAATGAGATTTCCGCCCCTGGTTAAAAGGGCTGTGTCGTTTACTGTATACAGAACAGTAAAATCGAAACAACGAATACAGCCAATAACGCGTCAGAGCCACACAAGCAGTGACACTTACTTTCTACTTTTTATGTGAAAACGATGATCATTCTATTATACCGATGACAGGCATGAACTTCATACATCTAACTGCACAAATAAGGGACAACACATCGGGACGCCTCATAACTCCTTTCAATATTACCACTTGTGATTCGTAAACTACAAGCTATTAAAAAGGTTTATATCACACTGAAAACAAGACCTCAAAAGTTCGATTTACTTACCTAATGTGTAGGCAGATGTAATGGATTATCTTAGTACGTCTGCCACAACAATATCCAGGAGGTTAAAACATGCACTTATGCGAAAAACGTTACATTAAAATTCTTCCGGTTCTGTGGCGACATTTGATCTGGATAACATCTGCTTTTGGGTCCAACCCCTGGTGCTCAGGTAAATGGGCGGGTCTGACACGCAACAGGTAAGCAAACGTCATAAGTGTCTGCGCTAACTAAACACTATAGTGTATGAAGTCTTGCATTTTACTGTAGATCTGTTTTTGCATCCTTAAATAGGAATGAAAATATGGTTTTGCTTAAAGCATTAAAATTTCAAAATGTAAAACGGAGAAATATTTGAAATGTATGTTGGATTTTATGACGATTGTTCCTTGGTAAATCCTGTAGGACCTGAAAAGCTCGTCTTTGTTTGCACCGGTCCGAGGGGACTGTAAAGTGATCTTATGAAGTACCATGTTCACGTGACCCCCCGCAAACTTGTATAACCTACTGATACAGGGAAAATTATGCAAGCACGTTATATGTTATTGCACTGGTAGAGGATACAACTAAATATTTGAGTAAACGCGTTCAGTGCCCTTGGAAATTAAACAAAATAAACATTCGAATTTACGGAAGATCTGTGATTAAAAAAGTTAGCATACAGTCGACGCAATTAAAAAAAATTAAATGTGAGCTTGTGCAGTAAGTTTTTGTACATTCATACTTTAATGCAAGTATAAAACAAAATATGTCCAGCGAAACAAAGACTTGAGACTTTGAACTACAATACTTTAACAATAACGACGATCATGTTTACCAAATTTATGGAAATTTCTAGGCAAACATTCCTTCATGAGGAAGATCATGATCTAAAAGGCACCTCAAAGTTTTTTGAGAATTGAGATAATTTGGAGTATTTTCTAAATTCAAATCTGATACAATTTTGTATCAAAGTTGTATACAATACAACTTTGAGAACAATTTAATGGGACAAACAAGCAAAGATGAAAGTATTTGGTCTATCAGCACATATGTTTTATTGAAAAATCTTTATCTACACAATAAATCCATAAACCAACATTTCACTAGTCACAAAACATAAAATCCCTAGTTGGCAATGAGCACATAAATAAAGAACGTTTTCCTCAACTGTGGCGAATAATCCCTTTTGTCTTCCCAATGTTAACCAAAGACCCCTGATGCTGCAAACCTGCAAACATTACTCATAGCTAGAACACCATTACAAATCATCTGTGTGTATACATGCCGGTTGATTAAATAAACAGAAGAACACTTTGGAGATTTGTGTTATCGTGCAGAATAATAAAGTTACTGCTAGTGAAAATCAGGCGCATTCGTTCATTTGGTCCACCTCTGGTATTACACTAGCCACATCCAGATGGTCAGTATGCAAAGGTAAAAAAAAAAAAAAAATTTAATTAAATAAACACTCCTGGATTTTTCACGAATGCACCAAGTGAGAGAGATCCACTTTGTGTCCAAAAATGAGGGAGAATTCAGCGGAGAGCAGCTTGTGCAAACAGACTCCATCATGCGCGTAGACCCAACGCGAACCGTTCCAGTCGTAGCGCTTCGGACCACTGGGGGACAGATGGACGAGGAGAAAGAGGAGACACACACAAAGCCAGCTTCTGTGAGAGGGGCTAACCTGCAAATTACTCAACATTTTATTATAACATAACATTAATGAAGCCAGGCAGGGCTTAAAATCATCAATCACAGCAAAATGGAGAGGTGGTGAAATTCTTTCATATAGATCCCCTCCCCTCTTTGGAATGATATTCTTGGGTTGCGTGTGTGAGAGGAAGAGAGAGATTACAGCACTGTTATCTGTTATCAGGCAGCGTTGACCCCTGACTACCGCAGCAGTGATGACCAGAGTCCCTGTGCTGTACCTCGTTGGTGACGAGAGCCAGATCTGTCGGTTGGGTGTCTGCTTGTTGATCACGTATGTCCCGTGTTCGTGGCTCACCTTCACTGTCAACACCCCATTCTGTCAAAAAAAAAAAAAAAAAAAAAAAAAAAAAATCCAAAATTTAATTTCTTCCTCCTCCTCACCTTGTCTGGCCACCACTGGACGATTGACAACATCAGATGTTAGAGCTCATCTCCTTCTGTTCAGCCAAGTCTTTGTCTCATGGTCAGACCCAGGACCATAAACTGGTTTTTGGTCTTGCCCACACCTTTTCTTGTCCAAACACACTGCTGTTCTGCTCAAAGGTCTCCCTATACCTCGTAAAACTGTTAATACATTGTTTTACTTATGACTTACTTTTTCCCATTCATGCTTTAGTCTGTGTCAGTCCAAGACTGCTGGGTCACAGTAAACTCTGCCTTACAGGGGGACTGGGTGGAAAACAGCAGCGAAAAGAACACAGTCCTTTATCAGAGAGCCTTTAGAACGGCTTACTGCAGAGTTCAGCACACTATCGGCTCATTAGCGCCCATCCAGCTGTAAGACAAAGTGGAGGAAATCCCTCGTGTGGCTCTCTAACGAAGTCCCGTACCAACACAGCCCGACGGCTGCCTTGGCTGTGCCTGTTTACATTTACAAGCTGATGCCACAGGCTCCACAACTCTGATGTAAACACCTACCGCATACTTCAAACACACAACGTGGCCCTCATGCCAAGGCGCCATAGTTGCAGTCATCCACAAAACCCAAACAGGCACTGCAATACAGGACCGTAATAAGACAGAATGTCTCAGAGTCACCTGCAACAATTAATTACATTATCTGAACACTGCACTTCCAGTAGCTGACCTTACAGGCCCTTCAATTTATTTTTACACTTACAGATGTCGGAGCTCACCCTGACCTCACGGCTGCCGCACTGATGAGCTGAACTTAATTACCATTAACTTAACTACTTAAAGAGATTAACCGAAGCAGATTAACCATACACCACAGTTTGGGTGCTGGGGAGGGATGTTAAGATCCACCAAATATCAAAACTAATAAACGTTTTAAAAACATGTAGCTAAAGGTTACAGAATGTTCCTGTGTGAGGGACAAGGTCGTCCACGTCGCGTCAGACAGCTCATGAGCCAAAAATATGGCGAGGAAGCTGTGCGCTTCTTTGGCTTCCCTCAAAAGGTTTTCTAGCCCAGGGTGCCCCCATGTTTCACAAAATCTCAAGGCACCAGAGATGCTGTACGTATATGGGGGACACACAGCCAGTGCTCCCTAACAGGGGAAACAGATGAGGCTCAGCAGCCCAATCCATCAGCGACGATGGGCGAGATCGCCCATGGCACGTCCAGCAAAGTGATTTACAAAGTTGCGGTGGCATTAATCTCCACTTCCCGGTGCCCTGGGTGGGAAGGTGCTTCTGCCTGGGAGGATTATACATTTTACTGGCGCCTTTGTCCTGGTGGAGCTCTCCAGGACCTCGGGAGTCGTCAGAGCTGTGGTGGAGCGCCGGTCTTCATATCAAAGACCCAGCCCCATTCGTTTTTCCCAGACTGAGACATCCCTCCTCCACAGGGGTACAGATGGCCGGGCAGGGGGTCTCACACTATTCTGACAGAAGTTGCAGACAGCCAATACCAAAGCGGTCAGCCTGTCAGCACATCAAAGAGCCCTGAAGCCTCTAACAGACAAACCGATAACGCATAACTTAGCAAGTGTAACCCCTCCCCCTAGTAACTGTACCAGTCTCCTTACAGTTTGTACTCTAGAGACACAGTGGAAGTCTCACCACTACAGGGGGCAAATCAGATGCCAATCAGTCTACTCTGTTCTGACAGCAGCCCAGCACAACCTTGACCTTAATGTGCAGCTGCCCTGGTCCATCACATGACCAGCCACTGACTGACATGTTGGCAGCCTGGCCTGGAGTTCAAATCCAACACAAGTTAATGCATAATGCCATGTGTTACTGTTCAGCAGGACCAACCCTTTCCTCCCTAGTGACATCCTTACAAGATGAAAAAGATGTGCTCTGTATCTGAAAGCATTCATACCAGCCTCTGATAATCTCTGAAACACAGTATTTGATAAAAATGTGAGGGGAATAAAAAAAAAAAAAGAGTAAAGCTCTCTCAGATAGAGTAAGCATTTTCCACCAAATGCAAAGGATGTACGAAAACGGTCAGTTGACTGATAATTAAATACATGTTTCCATCACAGGTCAGGATGACGGGAAGACACGTTACGCCTTGCGGCACACTGATCTCAGGTGACCCAATCACGATGCAGCAAGCAGAACCATCCGCTGATTGCTTAGGCTGGAACAGAGTGTAAATCAATCCCAAAGCAGGGATAGAATGCAGCTCCTGCCCAGTGTATCAATTACAAGTGGAAGATCTGGAGCCCATGAGGGGAGGGTCACTGAGCCTACAAATTAATATTGCAGTTCTGTGTAGGCATTAATACCTGAAACAACATCATCATGCACACACAACCACAATTCACAAGCTACAGATGTTTACTTACACCTGTTGTTATGGAAATATGGCATTATAACATGGCACCCAAGCCTTGTACAACAGAAAAAATAAACATACTGTCTTTCAGAACAGTCAGTCAGTCTGATGTTTTAGGAGTGTGGTTGAGAAATAATATTAATGGTTCTGGAGGACTTCAAATGCCTAAAGCAGAAAATTTAAAAGGAACATGTCCACGTAAACAAGTTAATGTTAGAGCCAACATCTACCCCTAGTGGCAATTTCAGGCATCACAACTATAATAGAAGGTAACTAAATAATTAAGGTAACATTTTGATGGACTAGAGACCATAACTGTTAAAAAATGTTAAGAAGCAACATCAGCAAGTCCTTTTCATGCTTTAAAATTTGTCATTTAAAATGAATAAAGCTTGTTGAGAATTTCTGGACAATAGTTATACAACAAAATTAATGTTTAATTGACATCAAGGTTCAATTAAAAGCAGAATCTGGCTGAAACAAAAACCAGCACTCATTATGGCTCTCCAGAACCATAACTGTCCAGCCCTGTCAAGCTTTTCATGCCTGAATATGGCACTAATTTATGTTCATTTAAAAATAAAAGGCAATTCCTATAATATATATTAATTGGTCTTTTTGTATGTATTTTTTTATACTTGATTAAGAAAAATAACGCTTACAGAGCATATTAAAAGCAACATTGCCCAAAGTTGCCCAAAGTGCTCTATAACCCTCAAGATGAATAAAATGAGAAAGAAACCAAATAATAATGCAAACTATGTGTGTCAAAACAAATACTGAAATGTTACATATTGTATAAAATATTTGTATTAATACAAAAATATTAACATGGGCTAAAATCTTGTGTCAATAACTCAGTTTTATTTCTAGATTTAAAAACAGTGAGGGATGGGGTGGATCTGACTGAGTGATAAACTGTTCTGAAGACTGTGTGTGTAAACTGAGAGCACTATCAGCCCTGCACTGCACTGTACTGGAGCCTGTGGACAAGAGGAGTTAGTTACAGTACCTCAACTGCCTAGGGACAGCGTGGATATGGAGAAAACTGCACCTCTCTGTGCATCTTTGAAATGTGTCAAAGTTTTTGGAGAGAGAGAGAGAAAAAATACCACATAATTTAAAACAGCGCTCTTCAACCTTTTTTGCACCACGGACCAGTTTCATGTAAGACAATTTTCCACGGACCGGCCAACACACATAATCAAGCATAATAAAGTGCGTAAAAAACACAACTCACCATAACGCAGAATCAGTGGGAGCAGCCCTAACCCTAACCCTGCAGACTCCCATAGTCCATGAAATGGAAATAAAATTTTTTATTCTTTGATTCATGGCCTGGTAATGGTCCACGGCCCATTGTTTGGGGGCCACTGCTTGAAAACAAACACATACAGCACATACTTACAGAAAAGACGACGTCATAATCTTCTGATGTGAAAGGCTCATCCATGAGATCTTCAAAATATTCTGCCAATGCATCTAGTGTTTCATCTACTAATTTCTCATATTCAGATGCAGACACCTCACTAGAAATATAAAAATAAAGACATAGTAATATTAACCTGGTCTGGTTAGGTAAAGGCAGGAAGAACTAAAAATTAAACATTTTTCATCTATCAAGTCTCCAGACGCCTAAAGATAAGCAGTTCCCAACACTTCCTTTGAAGAACCCATCTGCTAGACCCATCTAGAAATATGTAATTTTCTAGGCAAGACTGAAAGTGAAAACTGTAACTGTATCTTAAATACTTTGTGTTCTTAGAGACACCTGTATTTACAAGATAAAAAAATGTAAAAATACCTTACAGTCTAACAAAAATTTGCAAAACAATTTACTTAAAGGTAAATCCTCTAAACAAAAATTAACTGAATATATCAATCTTTACTATAATCTGTATATGACTGTTTCAAGTGCGCACATGTAGCCATATGTAACCATATCAAGTAACAAATTTTAATTAGTAGGATTTAAATTATTTTAATAGGCTATGAAGGTCAGGGAGGAATGCCACATATTTATGTAAATATTTTAAATGAAGCTCTGCTACAGACAATGCAGCTCGCATACTGCAGTGGGTTAAGTCTCTGTTTACAGGCAGCAGTGACGTCTTACCTCGGCTGAGCCTCGGGTCCTTCCCCGAGAGCAAAACGCGTTAAATGAATATTCCGTTTTTGAGTTGTTCTCTCCAGGGGTGCACCTGATGACTTAAAATTAGACAAAAATTTCTGGCTGCTAAATGTACGTTAAGTGTGTACGTTACTGACACGAAAACAATAATACACCTGTGAAGTGTTGAGACTGAGCAAATACCTTAAATGATCCACTGATCTTCCATGAGCTTCCAGGCTTACACGTACTGTCAGTTGCGCCGTAATGTGAAGAAATGTTTCTGATAATGTCTATCTGGAATATGATAATGCCTCTGTCAGCCACAACAATAGATTATCAAAGATGTACTTGGAGGAGTCAGCTACTTCAACACAATGTTCTGTATCATCTTAACGACCTGGCAAACCCTATATAACTTTATTCTAACTGAATACTAACGTTAGTAAGTTATCATTGTGATTTATGTGTTATGATAGTTACCTAGTCAGGCCATTATGTTTCTTCTAATCATTTTATGTGTTTCAATTTTAATACCACATGAAATGATCAGTGACGTAAAACACCTTGGCACACCTTCATTAAGTAATGTAAATAATGACTATAATGAAAGCAGACTCCGTCTATACTATAATAACAATTCAACAATACTCACTTGTCGTAATGGACATTTTGTCATCACAGGTGATATTTTCATAACTTCAGATTCTTGCGTTATTACGGTATTTCGTATCAATCGGTAAATTAGCATTCGTCTACCCGTCAAACGTGACATATCTGAGACCACACCGAAATCGACTGAGCGACTGAACATACCTTAAGGACGATAAGTCAACTGCCGATGTTTATTAATTCTCGCGAGATTTGAGCTGCAGTCGCGTTCTTACCTAAGAGCCATGGCCTGCTCACGTGATTGTGCAGCGTTATTTTTCGCGCAGAAATATGAAATTTAATTGTATGGTGTGATATTATGTCTATCAATAGAAGGTCATCAGTCCCATGTAAAGCATTTTACTTCGGTGTGTTGGATATTTGGTGTTACCTTAATATCGCTGCCTAAGAGCTGTCTGTCTTACTCGGTTATGCTTGTACTACTTTTTAAATGCCACTTCCAAGAACCCTCACCTAATGTTTTGACGTTAGTAGTGAGAACTACAGACACGGGTTAATATGAGATACCAACAACGATTGTTTTTTTCCATTGTCCACAATGCGTGTATTAATTTAGCAAGCACGCTTTAAATGATAAATGCAGCGTTTCGAGCACACGTGTAAGGCGGTGATGTCCTTCTAAAGCCAATTTTATATTGCTGCTCCATTTCTTCGGAAATGACAAGCGAGACGAACAAAAATAAAATGTATTTAAACCCATCAACAAAAATGGCTTAGGTTACAAAAGGCGTTTCGGAGAAAACGTATTAAAAATAAAACTGGGTAATATTTTCAAAACTACGGTAGTTTCACAAACACGATAATTCATTTGCATATTGGTATGAGTTGCGGGTAATGCGTGTGCTTATGTGGCATGGCCCTAAAAATCAGTGGACTGCAATAAAATGTAAATTCATATACACTGTACGTTATGAAAGGGAACTCATACAGTATACATAATTATAGTTAATGTGTTCGTGTTGGAACATATTCCTAAGATGTTCATGGAACTATAATAGTGCTGTGTCTGAATTGCTCCAGATTCTTTTTTGGGTGCATGACACTCCAGGGGAAAAAATGTAGCCTCTACAAATTCTGTTTGTTAGTAATTGTCCCTTACGGAGATATTGAGCATACAGCTGGTCGGTTTATTTTTAGATTGGGGTGGGTGGGAGGGAGGGGGTTGCTTTTCACAGCTAAAACATTTCTCTGGAGAAAAATGCAGTCTTTAAATTATGTGCACCTGTATTAAACTCGATTGGATACATCCAGGTGGATCTTCTACTGTACATACCCTTGATCTCACCAATATAATCCATAAATAGATCTGGTGGGTTTACAATTTATGAATATGTATGACTGCAACCTAATACACCATATACTTAAGATGCACATATCTTAATAGTTTGCATGATTTAATATACAGTACAGTAATATATTTTACATTATATTACATAGTTTTGTTGTGTACAGTGGATAGGACTGTTTTGCAGAGCTAAGAACACAAGCCTGTTACAAAATGTGCTATAATGTGGTACTGAGGATGAAAATGAACCACACCACAGCATAAAGCACAAGAGCCCGTTTATTTTTACACATTGTAGTATCTTTTCTCTATAAATATTACTTTACATTCAGATTAAAATCGTTCATCTGCAGCAAGCTATATATTTCAGTGGATTAATAAATTAGGGTCAAAACCAAACACAGGTGTAGTTATGACATTCAAAGACACTTCGATGCAGCTTTACCGCAGATGTTGAAGAAAATGCATTTTTATCCTGCATTTCTCCAAGTCCGTGTGCAAACTAGTTCAAAACAGACATCCTGAGGAAATGCAGATGCAGACACGACCTTCCAAAAACCATGTTTCATCTTGAGTCAAAAAGAAAATAAATAAAATAAAACTTCATTATGTGCGAACCCTTTCAACAGATACAGCCCACAGTATATGTACGTTCGTGTGTAAAAACGACCGTTCAATGATCAAGCATTTAGTGTTTTGTCATCCAACCGAAGCCAGTATTGACGTTACTTATTACACACCTCTGTTTACAAATGTGGAAAGTGCTGTTCAACTGGAATTCACACAAAGTCGCGGCCTGCAGCGACACTGGGCTGGCGGGCACTGTCCCACCTGGGCCATAAACGCCTTCCTCCATGTACTTCTTCATCTGCTTTGCCGTATGGCAAAAGACCGCATGCCTAAAGACCCCTACTCCCATCCACCAAACCTCGACACATGCTACATGAAACATACCACACCAAACGCCAGTTTGCGCACATAGTCCTGGGGCGATATCCTGGCATTGGCCTGTGCATTATTACTTTTCAGTAGATTCTTCTGTCTCCCCCCACACAAGTATAATGTAAAGCATAATGTCCAGTTGCATGGATTGTAAGAAATAACAAAAACATTCAACTCTTATTTCAGTGGGTAGGGTCTGCTGTCATGGTTACTCAGTCCCTTTCCAGTCTGCTCTGGGAGTGTAGCCTTCTCCTCTGTCAGTTGGCAACAGTCCTTAGGGGATGAAATGGTGTTGCTGGCTCAGCTGTGAGATGCAGGCAGAAGGGTGGCTCTGTGGGCCTAAGTGTAAAGCCTTCAATGGAAACGTGCACCAGTGGAATGTGATGACTGCCAGGTCACTGGTCACAGGAAGGATGTGGAGAAGAAGCTGTTGTGATCAGTTCAAAGCACCTCCCCTCCTTACTGAAAAAGAAGAGAAGGAAATGCATTCATGATTACACATCCTGCTGTTTTACACAAGTCCTGTACACTGTTTTACACTAGCTCTCTACCTTGTTTTACACTACTTGTACAAAATAGGCAAAATAAGTGAAAACAGTTATTTCAGTGATAGACTATTTCATGCTTCATGTTATTCATGCCTTTTCCTTTAGCTGCTGTAATTAGAATTATCATTTGCTTTGTGATTTTGGAAATTCACTACAGCACAATGCACAGCTTGTAATTAAGCTTGTCGCAAATAACAGTAATTATCCCAGCATTACAAAACAGTTTTGTACACAGTTCTATAACACTCAAACATAGCACATAGTCTTAAAGGCTGGTGCAACAGTCTTTGAGCAAAGTCAGGTCAGCAGAATGAACCCTGCAATATGTTAACAATTATTACAAAATAAAATATTCTTAAAATCATTACACTTAAAAAAGTGTAAAATCTCTTACAAAACACTACTGTGCCCTAACAGTCTGAAAATGGTAAAACCAAGAATTATTTATCTTAACAAAGAAATAAGGCACTTATGTAAGGATAACAAATGCTTTGGGGATGCACCTCTGATTTAGAAAAAGCAGACGGGACAGTAAGCGGGTCTGGACTAAACCGCACTTCACAGCACGGCTACTTGCAGGGTGTGCCAGACACAGGAAAGACTGCTTATATGAGGCGCAACAGACAGCTGTCTCGTAGTGTCATATACATGCATATGCATTTCAAATCCTGACATTTTGCATAAAATACAGACAGAAACACCATGTGAAATACTGAGAAATGCACATCACTGCATGTTTTGCACCTTTTATATGCAACATTATGGAAACGGAGTGAAAATTGCAAAACGCATACATCTCTATCCAGCCAGCATTAGAATGTGTGAATTTGTAAGGGAGGCTGAGAAACAGAAAAAAAAAAAAAAAAATTAATTAATGTGACAGGATGGGTTACATCCTTCGGAATCAGTTCCTGAGAAACCTTCAGCTGTAATGAGAAAAAACACGAGGTGGCAGTTCCTGTGTAAAGGCAGATAATACTTAGGAACTGTTCATTACTTTACAGTCCTGAGACTGAATGTTTATTCAGTGTTCGAGTGGGTCTTTCAGCAGCAATAACTGTTAAGTACACTGGCCACTAACATTGGCTTGAGTGGGAATGAATGCATAAGTAAGCCTTAAAGCACAAAGGTCCTTTGTAAATACATAAATGTATGTGTGCACAAACACACAAAAACCGTAACGGAAAAGAACACTTACTAAGTAGACATCAAGCACAGAGCCGTCATCTCGCTCCATGTCCATTGTAATCTGCTCCGGTGTCAAGCAGATGGCACTGTCCTCCAGCGTGAACGTTGAGCTTGTGGCAAGTTCATCTCTGAGGACAGACACGTGATTTACACGTCAGGAAAAAGTCACGAAGAGACGCACAAGCCTGAGCTGTTTCTTGGAGCTCATCCTGCTGGAGGTGTACCGGCAGGAGTTCACAACGTTCCTCACGACACGCGTGGGAACTGAACCAGCTGGTCCGCACCTTGTGACCACTGTACACATATATGTCCTGTTTAACACATGAAGACACTCTGCAGATTTGCTGACTCAAAACATCACCCAAACATAAAAGCATTAATTATAAATAACACAACATTGAAATTAATTAAATCCGTTTCCTTGCTTTTCTCCAAAAGCGATATTTTATGTAAATGTAGCCCAGTTTCCTGGTGTTCAAATGCTTTTTCTAGCTTGTGGATCCACACACTATTAAACTGGCATGAATATGATTTATGATTATGGAGGACAAGTAAATGGGTCACCTGATCCATCCCCTGCCCCAAAAAGGAATGTCATCGCTGTTTATTGCCTGTGCTTTACAACTCCCAGTGCTGACATAAACACGTTCCCCACTTGAACACGACTGCCACCTGAGTCGTTATCAGCCACGATGAAGACACTCTCAAACATGACCCGGTTCGCAGCTGTATTTGTAGAAAGAACTTTCACTGACATCCCATGCTGCTCACAAACTAATCCTTAAGATTTTATATCTCTTGATTCTGCTCTCTTAAATCCACCAAAGTATGACACAAAAGACTTTGATGAGACTTGCTTGTGCTGTATTAGACAGTTGTATGTACATCGTAATGTAAATAAAAAGAATTGCAGTAATGCAGATTGGACAGGGCTACGTGTGCTGTGTATGAGCATAATGGTTTATTGTGTCAATCATGTAAATAGCACCTTCTACGGCTGTATGCTTAACAGCTCCCACCCGTGTTACCGAAGCCCACAAAGCGCTTCAGTGTTGTCACTGATAAACATGGTGGTAGCATGCCGTGCCAGTCATGAAAGCGTAATGTGAGATAAGGCGTGTGGGAGACGACCCAACAATGTGTTTGCGTAGATCAAGACATTGACCGGCAACCTTAAGTAAACCTCTTATTTGGCTATTTCAACATCTGAGCAAAAGTTCCATAAAACACAAATTGACAAGTCACAAGGGAGCTGTTTTAAAAACATTGTCAAGTTCACACACCCTGACAATAGAGCTGTCCCCTATTTTTCTGAAACGTTTTACTGAAAAACCCGAGTCTTTCATTTTCTACTTGTTGTGGGTTTGTATTTCAAATTTGCAGATCAAAATGCACTCATTAAAAGAATCAAACATTAAACATTACTGGCAAAAGTTATTGCACTACACCATGCAAGGAGTCATGTGATGAGTGACTCAGGTTCAACAGCAGGAATGCGGAAGGACTGAAATATTAATCAGTCACGTGATCTTGGTTGTGAATGGAATCAAACAGCAGATCTTCAATATGAAACTGAAATTTAATAGATCTAGTCAAAGTGGTGTGTAGCTGTTGACAAACCTTTAAAATATTGCGGGATGCCTTTTGCTGAAACACTGAGGAGTTATACAGAGATAAACAGTCAAACTCCTGCTCTATAGATGATCTCTCTGAGATGCCTGTACACTTTGCACTAATAGCACATAAGATTTCTCAGCTGCTTTTTAAATATTTAGCAGCATATTCTGTGGCATAGACCGGAGACTGCAGCATTATGAGTCCACAAAGTCAGGCTCAAAGTATAACCAGATGGCTTGGCTGTATGTATGACGATTGAAGCTGGAGCAGGGAGATGATGAAGGTCCTTGTGACACAGGCTTTCACAGGGAGGCAATTAAATGTCTGAGTGGCATTAGCCCTGATAAGAAGACAATTAAAGGTCCGGGTGACATTGGCCTTGACAGGAAGACAGGTAAATGAGGCGCCAGACATCTACATTGTTGCTTCATGAGCATGTGAAAAGAGGTAGGACTCTGAACCTGTCACAGCTGCAACGTGTACAAAGGTGAGCGGTGACATGCATGCAAGGTACTCACAATGGGGTTGTGATACTTCTAAACACTTTCAACACAGACCACATGTTAGCTATACAGTCCACCCGCCCTCTTCATTATCACTGTTCAAATTGTTTGTTTTGCTGGAGGGACGGACCACTGTCAGCTCAGTGGCATGTGACACGCCTTCCAGTGACGTCCAGCTCAAGATGTGATCCGACTATGTGCTGATAACGTAACCTAAAGGCACCAAGTTCAAAAACTTATCGATTATTGATTTTGAAACTCCTCGCTCTGCAATCAGTGCTTGAGGGGGGTAGCGATGGCAGTTCAGGTGAGGGAGTGGGAAGGGGGCAGTACCTGTGCTTTGGGTCGGCCTCAAGGCACCGTTCGGTAGCATACAGGGAGGATGACGAGATGGTGGTGGCCAGAGATCGAGCCTCGGAGTGGACCACAGGGGGTGGGACCAAATCAGGGCGCAGGTACGAGCCAAACACTGCAGTGGCAAGACAGATCACCATCACGCACCCAAGAAACACACTTTTCACCACAGACATTGGTGGAAAAACTACAACACTGAAATGTGAATGATAAAAACATAGGTAAAAATTACTCTAACTAGAATGTAGTTTGCTGTTGAGAAGACATAATTATACAATGTGACAAAGATATATATATATATATATATATATATATATATATATATATATCAAATATATAAACAATTTTTTCC
>JABJVR010031658.1:0-34563 GCA_025773905.1 Chitala chitala
AAAAATGCAATACATAATATTCAATAATACACACACACACACACACATATATATATATATATATATATATATATATATATATATTGTATAATATATTAGTTATAACTATTGTATTGATTAGCTACTCTTCACACGAGTTAACTATGCAAGTACAAAATTATTTTATATTATGAAGGAGATGGGAGAACAAATTATCTTACCTTCAATTGTCCGTCACTTTCTACGTATTCTTGCCACGTCTTCAGCGCCCAGCTTGGATTCCGTTGGACTTTTTAAAATTTACATTTCTTTTATCACACACATAAGTAAGAGCTATAACCGAACAACTCCGGAGAGCTATTAATCACAGCCGTGTGTGGATTCGGGACACTTCAACTTGACTCGTAGTTGTGCTCTGTGCACTGAATCCTGTCCTCTATATCCACGTTGTTGTCTTAGATTTGCGTAAAACCGCGGTGCTCTGACAAATTATGTTAAAGCCATTCTTAAGCATATCAAAAATAATGATTTAACTCCGTATTTCTACAGGAACCGTAGCTGTAATAGTCTGTCCGCATATTAACTGATGCTGATGCAAGTTTTCATGTTCCTTTGTTATGGTCACGCCTTACAAAGGGAGGATCCAAGGAGCAGCTTGTCACTCGATTTTCTTTCTTCATTCATAGGATAGTCTTCGTATTTATTGCAACTGTTCCCTTACTTGATTCCAACTTCGTCACTGTTCGGTACCCACTTATTTAGCAATGCACACACAACCAAGTACGGTAAAATGGAGTTAATTGGACGGGACGTGCAGTATAGCTAGCTAAGTAAAAATTTAACTTTTTCTGTCAAAGAACCTGTTTACAGTTACGTCTAGGGTATGCCTGCAAAATTAAATGTAATCTTTTATTTAACGTAAATCTTTCATCTACACACAAAAATGCATAAACTCAAAAAGCCCTAAAAGCTCGCTCTTTGTTTCATATAGCTCTTTATTCCTATATATTACATGCTATAAATTTTCCACGATACGGGCAAAAAGTCATCAGATAAGCAAGTCCGGCTTGTTTTTATCTTGCACATTCAGCGAGACGTCCGCAGCGTTGCTCATCTGAATGAACAGGTTTGAAAAGCGGACAGGCGCTCACCGAGCCCAGCAAATACTCCAGCTTTTAATTTTGAAGGGAAAAAGCGTCCGAGTCTGTCAACAAGCGCCGTGACGAAACCCGCTCCTCAGTCACTCGTGGTCACCGCCACACCCATCCATTCATAAAGCGGAGGACCAGTGTTTTCTGTGAACGTCGAGTTTCGCTGAAACGTGCTATCCTTGAGTAAAACAGGACGAGCGCCCTGTTTCTGTCACTGTAGTATTCAGGATATGTACGATCCTTACATTTATCCTAAAGCCATCCAATAACACTAAGTGCCGTGCTGTTGTAGGATACATACGTACAAATCAGCTCAACTAAAAAAAAAAAAAAAAAAACAATCGTATATCGAAAGTTAACGTCCTGCCAAAATACATCATACAAATCTGTCCTTTATTACCCTGATATGAATAAAGTAATGCTGTATTTAATGTTACAAAGGATAAAACTGACATGGCGCATATTTTATTTCTATCTTGAAGCAGAAAACATTAAGGGCAGCAGAATAAAACTGATAAGTAAGTATTTAGTACAATTGTTTTTATGTAACTATCATTAAAAAAAAGCTCAAAATATTTTTTCTTCCAACGCTGCAATACTACTATCTGAGGGTTGATGTCGCGTGGCTAGTTCTGATTCGTGCCTGAGCAACAGGCATGTCCATTAGCAACAGACAACTTTCTGTCGTCACCATAGGCCCATTGGTTATATAGCAGTAAAAAAAAAGTAAATCATCTGAAACTACCCTTTTAGGATTCAGACACTAAACCTTATGCACTTCCCTAGCCAACAATGTACATTTTTTAATGAACACAAAATTCTGAACATTGTCAAACATCCCAGTTACTGACAACAGCAAATGTATTTGATGTTAGTAATATCAATTGTTGTTTCATTCATTCATTCATTCATTCATTCATTTATTCAACAATTAATTCAATTAATCCTGGCAGCATGGGACATCAATGCTAAACACTGAGGTATTGTGCTCTCAGATGTTAATGTTTGTGCTATATACATATCTAACCTGAAATCTATTGATAGAATCTTGTATGCTTTCACGCTAACCTTATTGTTCATGGTGAATGATTACAAGTTTGCACTTTTCTTATGGAAAAAGTTTAACTTAAAACACCTGTACAAATGTAATCAGTTTTCAATGCACTCAAGCATGTCTGTATCTAAAAAAAACAATCAGAATATGACTGCATGTCCCTGAGTATGATAAGGACAGTAAAGTGTACCAAGCTGAATTGTACCTAACACAAAAAACAGGCTGTGTTGAAATAATAAAAACGTATGACAGAGGACTGGAGTAGTAGTTTTAAGAATTTAACACGATATTTTACTTAGAGTTTGTAATAATTCTCATAGATTGAATTTCTAAAGTTGATTGCATCACTGTCAAGTTGGTGGAAAATCAGTGCAAAATGCATGCCTTCCTGCACGGGATTTACTGTGCTGTCTCTACACAATCTGCTCAACTAGAAATCAAAAAAAAAAAAAACTGGAGTTGCAGTTGCTGGTCCAATCAGCAGCCTACATAGCCTGACTTTATAAGCCCCACCCAGTAATTTATTTGATGAGTTTGTGCTTGTGACTCATTTAGTGTTGTATATTTAACTTGTCTTTTCTTGTGTTCTGGGCTTTGCTGTCTGTCAGTTGGTTTGCCTTAGCATCTTGTGTCTTGGTCCCTGTGTTTTGGCCCATCTACTTTTGTTCTGTTTTTGCACATATTATCTCACCCTTTGGCTTTTTAAAATTTCTGTTTAGTGATTTGAGTTTTCTTGAATACAAGTTGGGATCTGTGCTCAGTTATGTCAGTCATTGCAGCTGGTGTCCTTTGGTCTTTGATTCACTACAGAAATCCTTTGTGACTGGCCTTCGTGCCCATCATTAAATAACAGAGACAAGGAAGTAAAATAGAGATAAAGGTATGATCACATTCACAGGCCAGGGTGTAATTATTTAAAACACAAATCAAACAATGGAGGTTGCACAAAGGAAACAGATATGTCTATAAGTAGTAACACAATAACTGTACCAGAACAATTTTACCAGAACCTTATTGTGGTACCAGAGACTTATATGCACAGGACTAAACAATAATGCATCCTCAATTTAACCTGTGCTTAATACATTTTTAATGAAAAGGTAAAATATATCACCATCCATTTATTGACAACAATCCCAGGGGGCAATTTGTTATGTAAAAAAAAGTGCATGGTGTCATTGCTCACCTCATGTCAGGCAAAGCTTAAAGTGCCAGCTGGGTAGTATAAAGGTTAAATGGAAATACCAGTTTGCCAGTTGCTTCAGTCGGAAAACTGTAACCACTTAAGAAATGTCTAAAACTGTGTGTTTCTCTTGAAAACATGCAGAAAACGGTTTGGTGTCTCCGGAACTGTAACAATCACCAGCTATGATTTTTTTTCTCACAGTATTAAAAAAAGCTTGAGGCAGACAAAAAGACTTTTATCAGTTTTAGTCCTTTGTGACTGTGGCTCTGGACTGGATTTGAGCAGAGTGAATACTCCATCAAGGCATTCATACAAATTCCCCCCATCATACACATTATCCGCATCTTTCAGGGTGTAATAACATGGCTGCAGTATGCTTTTACAGGTTTGGCCAAAAAACACAGTTATTTGACTGGACATTAACACATTAAAAGAGGGCATACATTTTTTTGTACGTGTTTTCCATAGCTTTACTTTTCCAACAGCATACTAAGGTTACCATGGAAACAAATATGAATACTACCCTGTTAATTCTTGTGCGAGTATATCATTTATCACCTGTAAATGCATCTGCATTGTTTTTGGTGCCTCACTTTCACACAGGTGACATTAGCAAACAAGACGTAATGAGGTCTGTTTATAACTAAAAACATTTCTAATCTCCTATGTTTGTTCACAAATACGAGAAGCAAGTTAGATAGACCTTGCTTAGTTTATTGTGTAGTGAAAACACCTGAAATTTGCCCTATTTTGTTTTTTTGTGGCATCAAATTTTAGATCCATTCCTTTTCTTTTATTTGTACATGATGTTGTAATACAGGGCAATAGAGTTTTGTTTTCTTCATAACAAATAATCTTTACTAATGAAATTAAATAATTTACATATTAGAATCATATGGATTAATAACTGAATGGCATGGAAGTTCTTGTTTTATTAATGCTTAAAGTGTTCTAAAACAACAGACTGTACTAGGTTCAGTCAAAAGGTGCATGTTATGTCTGTTATATTCTGTCTAAAATTACACATTATGCTATGCTAGGTATGTTCTGTTTTAAACTGCACACTGTACTGCATTCCATCTAAAATTGCATGCAGTATTATTACCTAAAGATTTTGTTATGATCTAAACTAGTGTGAATTTAGGGCTGTAACTTAATGCCTACCTTTGCAAAGATGTAATGTGTTACCATTACAGCGAGGGTCACAGATGTCTCTGTCCTTAGAGATGATGTGAACGCAATGAAACAGAAGAACTATGAGGTGTAGAGAAATTATGTATGTATGTACTAAGTTTGCTTTAGTGATTTGAGAAGCGGTGGGGGCGGTCAGCTTTACCACTGTCTACGTCTCTTGCGACTGGACTTTTCTAATTCACAGAGGCCATTTTCTTTACGTGATTTTAGCATATGTCAGCTCTCAGGGAGAACAAAAGCTGTATCCATGTTTCTGCTTCATTTACTGGTTAACGTTTGATCGGATTTGTGATGTTGTGATGAGCATTGAGTGGCTGACGTTGTCCTTGAGCTGTGACCACAAAAATGTCTAGGATACAGACCTCCCTGTGCTATTATAGCTGGTCTATTTGCAAGGCATATCAATAGCACGTTTCAGTTTGAATTCTGGACATCCAGTGACTGGTCATAATTCAGATTAGGTCTGCAGTATTTATAACCAGTTAAGCATGCAGTGCACTGCGACTTAAAGTAATTCTGAAGTGCTTTAAACAAATAAAGCCTGCTAACGAGCTAATGAAACAGTTGCGCTGCTGACTTGTATACTGCAAGCTGTGTTGTAAATTTTTCTGAAGCAAATTACAAGTTTGGATGTCTACAAATTTCATTTGGTAATTTAGTTAAAGCGAATCAAGCGAACAGACCTTCCAGGTGAAGACATTTGCTTTCAGAGACTAAAGTACTTTGATATTTTTTAACCAACACACCAACTGCCAAATTTAGGAAAAAACACTAATATGTAGGTCAAGTGACAGATGATACAGTATTAGGCAGTCGTGGGGTTTGTGTGTCAGTAATGGGTCAGGTTTCCGTGCAACGTGGCTTGCCCTCCCAGGGGCACATCTGCCTCGTTCACACATAAGGACTGAAATTTACAGCAACTCCATTTTAAGCAAATCTGGGCCAAAATAATTTTATTTATAATCTGGAAGTATATGATAGCCATATTGTTATTAATACAATTTTAATGTTAAAAAAATGTTCCAACCTAACAAACATTGATTCAGCAAACTGATGCTATTCTGAAAATAAACAACCCTATTGCTGTTGAACACACTGTACTACAGTATATCTCTTTGTGTTATAAATCAGATCTGCACTGTATCCCAAATGCTGTGTTTTGTGTTAAATGCTTTCATTTTACTATAACATCTAATAACTTAAATATTTAACAATTCATGATTGTCACGGCAAAGAACAGCAAAGCTGGACCCAAATAAACACTCAGTGTTAAAATATCTTTTGAGGTTGAATTAACACTGGCAGCTTTTTGTTGAGTACTTATCCAGGAACCCCATCCTTCCAATTCAAACTCCAGGGAAGTACAGTACCGAGAGCCATTTTGTCAGTCAAAGCAGGCACCCACTAAGCGCATTGGTACCTCTGCCTTTTTAATGCTCAAATTGACAAGAGTGTTGATCAGACCCTGTAAATAGCCATGTGGTGGGAACTCACTACAAGGGCTTTTTATAACTTCTCAGAACTCCAGATGAACAGCTACATTCAGTGGTGAATGTCTGATTCCTTTCCATTTCCTTCTTCACATTTTATTGTTAATGTGCAAATCCCCTGTGACACTTTTGGGTTGCTTTCAGCTCCATGCATGCCAGGTCTTTTGGCAGCAGTGTGACCCAGAGCTGTGTCACATGCTTTTTTTGGGAACACTCTGCATCAAGCACCCATCAATAAACACTCTGATTACAGGAACATTGCTGCAGAGAGCAAGAGTTCATTCGAGCTTCACTTTATTAGTGGGGTGTCCTGACTAAACACTTTTTGTGCATTTGTTATACAAATCTTTATGATAATTTGGTACCTTTGGTCTTCTAGAAAGTCCATCAACAAAATATATTCATATATCTATACATATGATATAGATACAGTATACACTGTATATATGGCTACTCAATATGTGTAATATAAAATAATGTTTTTGTTAACATAAATGGATGATAACATATAAACTGACTACATCATATGTAAGAATTAAGTTGGACTTTGGGTGGCAAGAATCGCTTTTAATAAGGATTCATCTGATAGTTATTTTTGTAAACAAAATTTTACATTTGTTTTAAGTGTTTACCAAATCCTTGGATGACAGCTCTGAACAAAAGATTTTGAACACAAAACAGATAATTGGGGAATAAAATAAAAATAAACATGTCACATCGTATAGTCTTCATCTATTTCTACATTGTCCAGTGGCATAAGCCAGCAGCCAAAAACTCCAAACAGAAAAACCACTATTCTAGCTGCTCTTCTAATTGGAGAATGGATGGGGAGGGGGTACATGGTGCAGCAGAATAGGGGGTATGTTTTAAAAAAAGAGGTGTACTTCACATCATTTGTGCATGTAACGCATTGGAACCACATGTTAGACTTGACTCTTAAAATCAAAACTTTGAAATAGTGCGGGTAACAAATGCTCCTTATCGTTCTGCAAATAAACTATTGGTTTAGTAACAGGGCTTCTAGATTATGGAACAGTCTATATGGCTATGTATGGGATGTCGAAATGGTGTCAGGCTTGACTGAAAATCCATTTCCACTGGCTCTCAAATTGGTATACTAGTGCCCCTGGGGTTACGCAACAGCACGTTCTTGACAGAATTACAAAATCTGAAAGTAGAAAATGTTTCTAGTATATAGCCTCAAATTACTTTGAAAATTTTACCCTCACAGATGCACAAAGTGCACATGGAAACATTAGAGGGTACTAGAGACAAAAAAAAATCTTAGAGGAAGTGGTACATAAACCAAATGGATGCCAAAAAGCACACACTGTAGTGCACTGTAATCGATGCCTTTGGTGCTGCTGTACATGGCCCTGTACCCATGACTTCTGTGACTGCCAGTATCACGCTTTACTTCTGTACAGACCCCTCTTTACCATTCTTCTCCCCACATGGCCACTTGGTGCTTGGTCTGAGCACCACCTGAGCAGGATGCTGGGCTACAGCTGCTGTGCCCAGTGTAGCATCGTGAACGTGGCCATCACCCAAGCGGTCCTGGCAACCTACACACATGGATTTCATGATTTATGGAGCCAAATATGTCCTGCTCAGTTTTCTGGTGTATAATGTTAGCATGCCCATGGAGGTTGGGTAGCCAGTCAATTATGGACCCACAGAGGTATTTTTTCTCCACAATGTGGAGTTCTGATTCCTCTTCTTCATGTTGTGTGGCTTTAACATCACATATGTATTGTTTAATATACCCACTTCTATAGTGTGCATTGGCGCAACCCTGTTGTGAAAGGCACTATATAAAAATACATTGGATGGAACTGAAATTAATTGAAAATGGACTTAAAATGCTGTAAAGTTGTTATGTGGAATATTGTTTAATGCTATTTTCTATATAAATAGGTTTCCTGGATTCATGGAGGCTTCTTTAGGAAGACTGCTTTACAAAATCTTTTCACTCAGCAGTACAACAAAAATAGCAAATACACCAATATGACCATTTGAATGTGTAGATAATCTTTATCATCACAGTGAAATTATTGTTTCTGTCTTAAATCTTACATAATTAACTAAATGTACTATCAGACTGAAGAGGACCAGATAAAATTGTCATATTACTCATCAACCAATCATTGCTTCAAATTCAGCACTTAGGAGGACCAGATAAAATTGTCATATTACTCATCAACCAATCATTGCTTCAAATTCAGCACTTAGCAGGACCAGATAAAATTGTCATATTACTCATCAACCAATCATTGCTTCAAATTCAGCACTTAGGAGGACCAGATAAAATTGTCATATTACCCGTCAGCCAATCATTGCTTCCCTTCAGCTCTTACTGCTTTACCGCTTACAGGGCTTGACTTCTTTTATAGCCTCAGCATGCCTACAAAAACAGCTAATATAAAATATATTTTCTAATCATGTAAAACCAACTTTCTTGCAATGTACATCACTTGGAAGAGAAAATGATAAATTGGGGCCTTTTAAATTAAAGTACTGAAATTAAAGTCTTATACTACATACATAATACCCTCTGAAAACAATACTGCAAACTGCATTTCACAGAACTAATTTGAGGTTAGCATTATCCATATACACATACAAATTAATAATTATTTTTAAAACAAGTGATTATATGAACCAATAATTCCAAATTTAGGAAAAAAAAGGATTTTTATTACATTTTCAATGCATGTTGATATATACAGTACATAGAGGGAATACATTTTCAAAACAGCACCTGTCTTCAACTATGAAAGGGAGATATCTATTGTAAAAAATGTTAGAGTTTTTGCTGGGTTTTCTGAAAGGTGCCATTTTTGATAATCTGCAAAATTTCAGCAAATACAAAACAAAAACACACATGTATTGTCTCGAGACATTGACAAATACAAGAACATTAGAAAAATTGCTCAAAAGAAACCATTTTGCCCAGTTTGCTCATTTTGGACAATATAATGTTTCTTCTGTTGACTGTTATTTACATGTCTGGCATTTAAAAAGTAGGCTTATGTGTTACAATAACATTTAAAACTATTGTGCCAAAGATTGACATATATAATCTCAGCCTTCCCTATGTTATGATAAATGTATTTGCAGTAAGGTGTTACATATTTACTCCATCATGGTAAATGCTACTGGATTAAATGTGATTGCACCTGTGCACTGTTTGGAAGAGAATGCCACAAAAAAGAGGGATGTAAAATCCATACATGCAGTTTTCCTGAGCTGCAGATGCTGACTGTGGTAAAATTTGATGATGATGAATGATGGCGTTTATTACCTCACCTCCCACCCTTTAACAGTGATCTTCAAAAAAAAGTCTATCCATTGCTAAACCACTGGTGAGTATTACATAATTCCATTACAGGACAGAAAATTAAGCGTTCATTGACATCCTCATGCTCGCTGTCATCTGCACCACAACTCCAGCCTTCAACCAAGAAACACTTTTTGTGTTGGGTTTTAACTTGAAGCACCAAAGTCCAGACAAGTTTTATTTTAATAAAGTTATTCCTCTGTAACATGGAGACTAAATGTGCCATGCATTTGTCAGAAACCCCTTTTCCAAAAAAATTCATCGTTCAGACTAATAGGTAAATATTGTACCAGTGTATTTAGTTCGCTAGTCCATAATGAAAAACGTTTACTTCACAGTAAAACGTACTCATCTAATTCATGTGCATAGAACGCCATCTATTGGTTAACCGTTACACTGCACTGATTTTACTAGAGATCTGTTTTGAAACATTTAGCAGTGAACTGTTGTTGATCGGTTGTTGATGGCTACGTTCTTCGTTGCTTGCCTGCTCAATAGAGGTGTCCAGGGGCAAAACGGCGGCGACCCTAAAGTAGGTTAGGTTCCAAACAATGCTGCTCACTCCCAGACTGCAAACTGCCACACCAGCTACCCAAAGAAATATCACCTGAGAAGGATTGCCCACCATCCCACCTGAAGCACTCCAAAGCAGTGTCAACTTGTAGTCAAGCATGTTAGACGTTCAGTTCATCCCGTTGAACTGAACGTATTTTTGTGCAGTACATAGACGAAAAACCAAGCTATGGAAAACCTCCAAAAATGAAGATCCACTAAGGCCAGAACACTGAGAAATGTGCACTGTCAGCCAATACATCAAGTCAAACTCACATAATCTGTAATGTTAAGAACACGTTTAATAATGGCAATGTACATACCGCAATTCTAATTAACGCGCCCGAGCGCGTCACAAGTTACATGCAGGGTGCGTCTATTTGAGGTCAATGTGTGCAAATTAAGTTTTTAAAACCTTTAAAACAAGAAGTTGTTGTTGTTGTGTTAAAAAAGCACGTTCTTTTAAAAAATCGAAATTTTAAATTCCCATTAACTACTATTTATAAAAACGAATAAAATTCAGCCATCATCAAAGTTTCCGTTAGGCAAATTGGACACAAAATAATTTAATGCTTAAACGCGGGTGAAATATGGCGATCAAAACGTCGTACACAGCTAATTTTAAATTGAAGGTAATTGCACTGGCTGAGGAAAAAAGAAAATATTTTGCTGCAAAAGTTTTCCATGTTCACCGTCGTCTAGTTCAGGATTGGTGCCAAAACAAGACATGATTAAACAACGCACCAAAATCTGAGAAAAGAAAGTCAGGAGTTGGTCGGCCTGTGAAATATGAAGAAACGTCATAAACACGACAAATGCCGAATGAATTTTGTATTATTCGGTACGAATAGCACAGATTTTGAAGACATTCACACACACACACCAACACCCAATTTTAGATTGTCCAAGTCATGTAGCCTACCTCTCTCTTGACTGTGAGGAAACCAGAGCCCCAGACGCATTTGCAGATCCACAATAGTCTAACTGGGGGGTGGCCAAGGTGGAACACAGAGCTTGTATGGGGTGGCCATGGCACAGTGAGCCCTGTATATCAGGAATTGGATTTATCTCATTGTACTATAAGCAATTTCCCTATAACAGAGGATAATCTTGTTCTCAACAATATATAAATAATATCAATTGTGTGTGGTGCTTTCAGGTAACAGAAAAAAAAACTGGTCATCATTACCTGAAATAGAAATATTTACATATCAGTTAGCTTTGTTTGTAAACGGTTTTGGTTGTGTACAAAAACGAATTATCAATTGAAAGTTTTTGCTCCATGTAACAGCCAATTAATTTAAGACATCAAGGTTTCACAAGCAGACCATACATTTTAAAATGATATCAAATATTAGACGTATATAATTAAGGTATAAATTCATGGGCACATGCCATGGACTTCATGTGAAACTGCATTAAGTTGCAAATCATCACAGCTGTCTTCCTCGACCTGAACACAAATTATCGCATTTCTGTAAAGAATCTGACGACAATGTCTGTTATTAAACAGTCTGTTGGCTTGAGTGTCATCATTAAGGTTGTGTGATACTATAATTTTTTGTTGTTTTGATGTGGTAAAAACATGCCTGATCTATCAGATGAAACCCATGTTCTTTTTGCAATGAAGATGCTCTGTATGTCTTGCCCTCTTATAACGCTGCATGCAGAAAACAAACGCACGAACATATACATCCACAACACTACTTGCACTTGTAGTGGAAACTACTGAAAGTAAATTCAGATGGTATAATTGTGCCCGAATCTGCAGACTCGCGTATCGAATAGCATGACAACGTAGTACGCAGGTATAACTGGACTACGCTATTTAGAACGGTAGTCTAAATACATATCTATATATAAGACTTATGTATGATTAAAATGTCCATAAGTAACCCTTATATATAAAAACGAACTGTCTAAAACGCTTAATAATAAATATAACTGTTCCAGCAAGCTTTCAATACAAAAATGACGCGTAACGTTATCTTTAGCTTACGAGCGTTACACTTGAAAGACGACCTGAAGTAAACACAGCCGTTTTCCTTCAGTAAATAATTGTTGTAAAAAAATCAGTGTGGCATTTACTCATATTCTGCTTTTGTATTGCATTAATAAATGAAGATTTGAAACCGTTTAGACGGGTTAAAGTTGTGAGACCGTTTAGTTAATTTACAAGTTTTTAAGAATTATTTTTCTCTTGTAATGGTACAACAGAAAGATGACAGATCATTAAAACCTTTATGCGACCAATTTAATTTGTTTGTTATATATCTGGTTGTTAAGTTACAGGTTCTGTTGGAATGTTATGTGCACTGACGTCATAATGGAACGTATACTGACACTTGCATTAAAGCTGACTTTATATATTAAAAAGAACATTTAACACAGCGCGATTACAGTACGTCCGTTTATACCGCGGTGCTGGTCTGCATTTGTTGTGGATCAAACTTCAAGGAGGAAAAAGTGTCAGGAGAAGCAGGACGAAAATGACAGGTTGCTTCTCCCAGGTGCTGACTTTCCTGCTGTCGTGTAAGTCTCCTTACTCTATTCAGTTGGTGACTGCGTTTTCAGTATAAACTTAGTCAGGGCTTATTTTCCCCCGAGAAAGGATGGCAAAGGTTAATCTCAAGAGCATCTGTGTGCTTTTTGCCTGAAGTAATTTGTTGTTTCCGTCCACCTTAAGGTTTCTGGCAAAAAGGAAAAGCAAAAGATGAAATCTATACTGTAAATACAACCCAGTTTGTGGATGCCAAAGAGGTCAGTAAATGCTGTGAATGAATACATGTTTATGCTATTTTGGCATTTCTAGCTGTGCTATATTACTGGGTTTACTTGTTGAAATAGTTTATTTTTAATATTTAGAAGATACATTATCTTATATTAGTCCCGTTTGAATTGACCTTCTACTCCTGTTCAGCCCATTGCAGAAAGATCGAAGTCTGAGGAAACTCAAACCTCAATAACAAAGATAGGCCTGTGGCCAGAGCTTTCGGAGGTGACTGTGTGATCATGACTTTCTCCCTATCTGTGCCCCTTGAGTCTATATGTACAAGAGTTGGTCACAAAACCTGGGGCATTAAACACACATTTAACACTCGCTCTCTCTCTCACGCTCTCTCTCAACAGGAAAGTCTCCAAAGGAAGACCGACGTCATTACAAGAAGCCACTCTACTAAGGAAAGGTACTGTCTGCCTGGTGTCTCCCTCCTCTGTGAAGCTGAGGGAGAGCAGACCCAAAAGGCGGGACACGATCACAGTATCTCTGCGCCAGTCATCACAAGCAGAGGTCAGGCAAAGAGAAACCTTTCATTAGAGCGTCATGTTTCAGCTTCATTAAATTATTTTGGTTTAGACACAAGCTTGTAGCTCTAAGACATTAATAATTTGACCAAATGTAAATTTACAATAACATTTACTATGTAATGATAGTTGAAATGCAGACACAGTTATATTTCTAGAAAATAATTTTCTAGTATTGTGTGTGTGTGTCACAGATAGATCATATATTTTCCAACAGAAAAAAAAATTACTAACTGTGATGTAATCAACTGGACGTCATAGCTAACATGTATACTTTGAAAATGTGTTTTAGATGCTTTCGTGAAGACCTATGACGAGGTTTGCCACCTGTGCGATGGTGGCTATGGATCCGTGTACTCTGGTGTCAGGAAAGACGATGGACTTGCGGTACGGACCCCAAATGACTAACATGATACAGAACCACCATGTAATATACAAATGAGTAAAAAATAATATGCATTGTTATTTGCGCTTGCCTTTAAGGTGGCAATAAAACACATTCGTGCAGAAAGAGTGCGACGAGTACAGCTGGTAAGTAATTGTATAAAGTACTTCAATAAAAAGATTGCCCACATGTCAAGTATGAATGTTCAGGTCCAGAGAAATGTTTACATGACTAACTGGCTCTTTGACTCAATAGGAAAAACAGAGTGAGTTATATCTGTTGCCCTTGGAGGTTCACCTAATGCAGAAGGCTGCTGGGGGTGAGCCTAAGCCAAAAGAAATAGTCCAGCTTCTGGACTGGTATGACTTACCAGATGAGCTGATTCTAGTCATGGAGAAACCTCCTATGTCCATGGACCTGTGTGACTTCATTTTGGCGAAAGGAGGATATCTGCAGGAGCATGAGGCTAAGGTTAGATTACAGAGCAGAGAGTAGGTCTTATAAACTGTGTGTGCAACACATTAGAGGAAGTCTAACACCGTTAGTACTACGCTCTTCCATCAGTCTCACACGCGTACTTAAGGTTAAGGTAAACTTTATTGTCCCCGAAGGGAAATTTGTCTTGAGCATCATGCTACAGTTTGTTGCAGTACATATCCACAGAAGGAAACATACAATCTTTGAGACATTATACAACATACTATCAAAGAATACAGTTTGCACTTAGCATGGAAAGTGTCAGGAATCCATATGCTTAAGTATTTGTGTTTCGGTTCAGCAACTTAAACCACAAACACTTAAGCAAATTTCACACCTCCATGTTAAGCTAAAGAATTTATCTCTCGCTGTCCCTTTGTAGGACATCATGAAACAACTTGTCCAAGCTGTGCTGCACATTCACCGCAGGGGAGTGCTGCACCGCGACATCAAGCCCGACAACGTTTTAGTTGAGACGGGCAGTGAACTCCTGCGGGTGCGGCTCATCGATTTTGGCTGTGCTTGTGTGGAACAAGAAGGGCCCTGCTACGAAATTTGTGGTGAGAGTCAGAGCCACATGTGCAGTGCAATGATACAAAGACAGCAGTAAAAGAAAAGGGTAGTTAAATGTACCATATTGTAGTCAAACTGGTAAGCAATAGCCTGTCAGTAAAGGGTCGTGTTGAAAAGCTCGTGCTGTCCCAAATGTATGTGGGTTAAATGTTTGTTGGCCTAATTGCTAATTGACTTAAAATTGCAGTAAAAGTAGACCCCTCCGGCAGTGAAGTAAGCCCAGTAGTCAAACAAAGCATATCTTTGGTCTTATCTTGCAGTGGGGCCCGAGTGCACACCCCCAGAGTGGTATGTAACATCCAGCTACCACGGCATGCCGTTTACCGTATGGCAGCTGGGGGTTGTGCTCTTTGCGATGGTGTGCGGTGCCTATCCCTTCAGCACCCCTCATGAGGTTGTCAACACGCAACTGGTCTTCTTTCGAGGTGTCTCCAAAAGTAAGCATAGGCAGCCCGGGACATACCTGAGAGCTCTGAACAGCAACATCAGCAGTGCAGGCGCAAACCCCCCCCCCATAACCTCAGTGTACATTTCTCATATTTCTCCAGAGTGCCATGATCTTCTCCAGCAAACTCTGGCTAAGAGACCAAAAGAAAGAGCAACGTTGGAGGACATAGTGCAGCACCCTTTCTTGGTGGATTGATGTGACCTCAAGTCCTGCATCACCAGGAATCCAGCAAACAGGGAACATTTCTACAACGTTGTGGGGACGTTAATAAATTTCACACATTAGCAATGTAAGAATTGTTTTTTTTTAGCATGGTACACTTACAACAGTGTTTTATTTCTTTTGCAATTATTGTCAGTGGTTGATGTTTCAGAGTTTAAATACATTTCCATCCACTAGCCAACCCATTATTCCATTCAGGGTCACAGGTGGCCTGGAGCCTATCCCGGGCAGCCTAGGGCAAAAGGCAGGGGACATCATGTACAAGGTGCCAAACAAGCACAGAGTCCACACACACACACACACACACACACACACACACACACACACACACACCAACACCCAATTTTAGATTGTCCAAGTCATGTAGCCTACCTCTCTCTTGACTGTGAGGAAACCAGAGCCCCAGACGCATTTGCAGATCCACAATAGTCTAACTGGGGGGTGGCCAAGGTGGAACACAGAGCTTGTATGGGGTGGCCATGGCACAGTGAGCCCTGTATATCAGGAATTGGATTTATCTCATTGTACTATAAGCAATTTCCCTATAACAGAGGATAATCTTGTTCTCAACAATATATAAATAATATCAATTGTGTGTGGTGCTTTCAGGTAACAGAAAAAAAAACTGGTCATCATTACCTGAAATAGAAATATTTACATATCAGTTAGCTTTGTTTGTAAACGGTTTTGGTTGTGTACAAAAACGAATTATCAATTGAAAGTTTTTGCTCCATGTAACAGCCAATTAATTTAAGACATCAAGGTTTCACAAGCAGACCATACATTTTAAAATGATATCAAATATTAGACGTATATAATTAAGGTATAAATTCATGGGCACATGCCATGGACTTCATGTGAAACTGCATTAAGTTGCAAATCATCACAGCTGTCTTCCTCGACCTGAACACAAATTATCGCATTTCTGTAAAGAATCTGACGACAATGTCTGTTATTAAACAGTCTGTTGGCTTGAGTGTCATCATTAAGGTTGTGTGATACTATAATTTTTTGTTGTTTTGATGTGGTAAAAACATGCCTGATCTATCAGATGAAACCCATGTTCTTTTTGCAATGAAGATGCTCTGTATGTCTTGCCCTCTTATAACGCTGCATGCAGAAAACAAACGCACGAACATATACATCCACAACACTACTTGCACTTGTAGTGGAAACTACTGAAAGTAAATTCAGATGGTATAATTGTGCCCGAATCTGCAGACTCGCGTATCGAATAGCATGACAACGTAGTACGCAGGTATAACTGGACTACGCTATTTAGAACGGTAGTCTAAATACATATCTATATATAAGACTTATGTATGATTAAAATGTCCATAAGTAACCCTTATATATAAAAACGAACTGTCTAAAACGCTTAATAATAAATATAACTGTTCCAGCAAGCTTTCAATACAAAAATGACGCGTAACGTTATCTTTAGCTTACGAGCGTTACACTTGAAAGACGACCTGAAGTAAACACAGCCGTTTTCCTTCAGTAAATAATTGTTGTAAAAAAATCAGTGTGGCATTTACTCATATTCTGCTTTTGTATTGCATTAATAAATGAAGATTTGAAACCGTTTAGACGGGTTAAAGTTGTGAGACCGTTTAGTTAATTTACAAGTTTTTAAGAATTATTTTTCTCTTGTAATGGTACAACAGAAAGATGACAGATCATTAAAACCTTTATGCGACCAATTTAATTTGTTTGTTATATATCTGGTTGTTAAGTTACAGGTTCTGTTGGAATGTTATGTGCACTGACGTCATAATGGAACGTATACTGACACTTGCATTAAAGCTGACTTTATATATTAAAAAGAACATTTAACACAGCGCGATTACAGTACGTCCGTTTATACCGCGGTGCTGGTCTGCATTTGTTGTGGATCAAACTTCAAGGAGGAAAAAGTGTCAGGAGAAGCAGGACGAAAATGACAGGTTGCTTCTCCCAGGTGCTGACTTTCCTGCTGTCGTGTAAGTCTCCTCTATTCATATCAGTCTATATGACAGGCCGTGTTGGAATGTTATTTGCGCACAGCCACCTCTGTGCCAGTCATCAGAAGTACAGGTTAGGCAAACAGAAACAGTACATTAGAGTATCATCTTTCCGTGTGGTACTTTGTTTGACAGAGTTTTTGTGAACAGCAGCACTTTGTCAGGAGGTGTACCAACAGTGACATGTCCTGCAGCACTACTGTTCAGAGAACAAGCTCAGCTTGTGTCCATGACATACATGAGCTTGCCCAGTGAAGGTGCCATGTACACCAGCTCAAGTTCCTGGCTGCTCTGTCGGCCCCACACATTGGAAGGACAATCATCTGGAATATATTATGATATACACAATATAATGAACAGGTATACTGGTACATAGGGGAATTGCATAGGCACAACGTAAATGCAAGAACTACATCCTATCTAAGATTGGCAGGGAGCAATGGCAAGTGAAACACAATTTAGTCAGTCAGTCATCTTCTAAACCACTACATCCAGTGAAGGGAAGACCGCAGAGAACACAATTTAGTATCTAATAAAATTATGGTGGCACCAATGTTAAAAGCAAGAGTAAATTGTAAAAAAAAAAAAAAAACATTATATATATATATATAACTACAGCAAATTATCCAATTGTGTATTACAAAACCACAGAATGGAAACGTTTTCTTTATTTGAAGCTGTCATTGATTGGCCAGTGAAGTCAAAATAATATTCATGCAGTTTACTCTCGTTTCTCTTCACCCACCAACAGTACTGTCATTAAACCTGTGTTCAGTTCAGCTACTTTGTGCTTTTAATACTTATAAAAGGCTGACTTCAGTCATATGTAAAATCAATCTTGCAGAACATTTTTAATTCCCAACAAAGCTACTACAACAAAGTCCAGGTTAGAGACCCAACAACATTTCAGAGCTCTGGTGTATGAAAGCTGTTACAGGAAGAAGTTTAACAATATGTTAACTGATAATCTGGAGAACTGCTTGTTACATTGTAACAAATTTTGATGAAAAAAAACTTTTTAAAAGTCTTTGGTTTTCTAGTTGTGTTGTCTCCTGAAGTACTCAAATTATGAAACTGGTCTACATAACAAATAAATGACTAGCTTCATAACAACAGTTTCTAACTTTAATTACAGACAACTGCATCTAGTATTAAATTCACAATATAATGGTACACTTTATCCATCAGCGACTTTTATTCAATTTGTATTACACGTCCGGGAGTGGTAATAAATTGACTATTTCTCATTTTCAGCTCTTTAAAAAAAAAAAAAAACAAAAAAAAAAAACAAAAAAAAAGTATCACGTTGACAAGCTTCTTCCAGTCAGCTGTCACACTGTGTCCTGCTGTGTAGCTGCAGGCTTCTCAGGTGCTTGTAGAGACGGCCACATTTGGGACAGGCGAAGGGGGCCTCCCCAGTGTGAATCTTACTGTGTGCCTTCAAGCTATTGCTGTGACGAAACGTCTTGGGACACTGGGCACACGCATAGGGCTTTTCGCCAGTGTGAAGCCGCAGGTGGGTACGATACCCACCTAGCTGGCTGAAACTTTTTTTGCAGGCCTGGCATTTGTAGGGTTTTTCTCCTGAGTGCATTCGCATGTGGTTCTTCAGAACACCACCCTCTTTGAAGGTCTTTCTGCACATGCTGCAAACAAAGGGCCGGGAGCCGGTGTGGCTTCGCTCATGGACTCGCAGGCCCCCTAGGCTGCGGAAGGTCTTGCTGCAGTTTTTGCAGCTGTAGGGCCTTTCCTGAGTGTGCACGCGCTCGTGCGTCTTCAGCCCAGTGTACTGGCGGAAGCCCTTCCCACACTGCTCACACTGGTAGCGCTTCTCTGCTGAATGCACCAGCCGGTGCGTCTGCAGGTTGCCCGGGCGACTGAAGCAACGGCCGCAGTCCTCGCAGTAGTAAGGCTTCTCCCAAGTGTGAACGCGCTGGTGGTCATGCAGGTAGACCAGGCGGCTGAAAGACTTGCCACAGTCCAGGCACGGGTAAGGGCGCTCACCTGTGTGCGTGCGCTCGTGTAGCTTAAGGTGGCCCTTCTGCCGAAAACCCTTCCCACAAAACGCACATACATAGGGCAGCTCCCCAGAGTGGATACGTCGATGTGTGATCATGTTGGCCATGTGACGGAACCTCCTGCCACAGTCCGGACAAGGGAACGGCAGCTCCCCAGAGTGGATGAGCGCGTGAGATCGCAAGTGACCTGCACGCCGGAAACTCTTGCCTAGAAGAAATGCCAAATGAATTACAAGTAATCACAGTACTGTTATAGTATAAGACAATACAGTATATATATTTTACATTGCATTACTAAAATAAACACCTGATACTTCAATTGGTGTTTCCTTACAGTTTTCCCCATTTTGTACACACAAAAAATTGAATTATGCACACAATGCTTGAAGCTCATGTTTTACAAGAGACCTGCTAAAGCGCAATCCACTGGTCTTACTCAAATGTCATTCCAAGTCACAGTTGTGCAAATCTCTGAAGACAAACTGCATCATTTAGCACAGTGTTCACCTACAAACACAGGCCTTCAAAATGCAACATCCTGATTGCCAATTAGTTTCACCCATGGTGCACCTCTGCAAACTCAACTGGAAAAACTTCAATCGTGTGTCAGAGTATAAAAGAAGAGTCAAATGACTTATACGGGTGTTAGGCAAGAAGATGGAGCAGCTAGAACAGAGGAAGAATGGAGAAAAAGAAAGCCAAGGTGTCAGTAAGTAGAGTTTCCTATACCCTCAAAACACACTTGGAAACTGACAGGAAGAGGTCTGGCAGACCCAAAGCCACAACAGAATCAAAAGACAAGTTTCTGAGAGTCAACAGCTTGCGTGACAAGCGGCAACAAAGGACAACAGCTTCAATTTCAATAAAAACTGGAAAAATTGAGGTGTTGTAAAACTTTTGACCAGTAGTGTACACGTAGTGCTGCAAGTGCTATCTTGGGAGCAAACTTCACCAAAACAAGAAAAAGGCAACTGATTTCCGGACACTTGCATGCATTTGAATATGTAACACGGCCTAACGAAGGAAAACATACATGAACACTTTTGATGGTAGTCTTTACAATTTTTCACATCAGGGTTTATTTGATGTCACCATTGATGTACGACATAAGCATATAATAGCTGTCTGTATTGTTTTGGCAGAAGGAATCGGTTTTGAAAATAGAGAACACAGTTTTCAAAGTAGCTAACTTTTTCAGTTTGTCTTTAGAGTTTTGAGAAATTGAGCCACTGTTTCTGGAAATGTGTTTAAACATTTAGGGAAAACTGTAAATCAGACTGAGAAGGTCAGCAGATGTGAAAACCAAAACCTAATATTTAGACTCACCGCATTCAGTGCAATTGTGCAATTTCTCCTCAGTGTGAGTGCTGGCGTGGCTGTTCATGTCACAGCGGCGAGCGAATTTGCGGCCACATTCTTTGCAGGTGAAAGGTTTGTCACCACTGTGGATACGCTGGTGCACTTGCAAGCTGGCCATCTGGGTGAAGCGCTTGGTGCAGAGCTTGCAAGCGAAAGGGCGTTCACCAGTGTGGGTGCGCATGTGATTGGTCAACACGGTAGAGTGGCGGAAGCACTTGCCGCACTCCTGGCAGCTATAGGGTCGCAGGTCACTGTGTGCTTCCTGCTGGTGCTCCTGTAAACCTGTCATACTAGGAAAGACAATGGTGCAGTTCTGACAAGGATACCTTCCTCTGCTCTGCTGTTTTTCTACTTTCTTCTGACTTGTACTTTTTTTAGAAATGCTGCTAGCAGGATGTTTCAGTCCACCTTTTATCTTAGCATTAGTTTTTGAGCCTGAAGTCTGTGAGCAAGTTCTTCTTTTCCTGGTACTTCCTTTAGTGTTCTTGCTGTCATTGCGGGGAGGGTGATCATTGCGGTCCAACCCCACACCGAGACAAATCGACCGATCTGCTGAAATGTGTGAGGGGGGGTTTGGTGAGTTCCCTTCCACCTCTCCATTCATATATATGAGCAGGGAATCATGTGTCTCTTCTTTAACCTCCACAAGATCGATCGTCTCTTCCTTAACATGAGGCAATCCTGACCAGGAGGGGTCTCCAAGTTGCCCAGTGTGCACTGCACCTGCAGAAAAATTAATTCTGTAAAAACCATTGCAACCTATGTGGTTACTAGATATAAAATGGAAATGTACATGAATTACAAAAAATCTGAGAATTAAACATGCTGCAAACTAAATTTTGACTCAAATTCAAAATTTACAATCATTTTACCTAATTACCTGTACAGATCATAGTTCTCTGATAATTGGTAAATTAAAAGTTTTACAGTTGCAAGCTGGTCATCTGGGTTAAAAAGGAGCATATTAGGAGGACAACACAGGTAGGAGACACAGTAAGAGACGCAAGACTTAGATGGTTTGGACACATGCAGAGGAGGGACAGAATATATAGGGAAAAGAATGCTGAGGATGGAGCTGCCAGACAGGAGGGGAGGAGGAAGGCCAAAGAGGAGGTTCATGGACATAGTGATGGAGGACATGAAAGAGGTTGGGGTGACACAGTTACTGCATTTTAAACTGGAGGTGATAATGTCAAGAAAGTGGACGAAGATTGATAAGAAAAAAAAAGCTAATTAATTTGACAGACATATCAGTACTCAGTATATTGTACAAGGTTATCTAAGGTGTTTCATGATGTTTTTAAGGATGAACATCATCGGTTACATCAAAATATCAGAAACTGTGTAATGAAACATAGGGACAGATTAAGACCCACATTCTGTGAAACACAATGCTATTTATCCTCTATTGTGCCACAAATAGTATAATGCAACAGTTAAAGGTTCCATTGTAAGTCTTGTTGTGTAAAGTGCAATGAGAGGTGGATCCATGAGGGATGTACAGGGTACAAGGAAATGGACAATATATAGAGTATTGTTTTTATGAATACTCGTTAAATGATGAAGGTCCATGAAGAGCAATAGAATTTCTGTGTATGTGGATCAATAAACTCTACCTTATTTCTCAAATACATTTTGCTGAAAACAATAAAACCAATGCAAGCTTACATCAAGCTTAAATTGTTAGCTAAATATCATGCAACAGCAGAACTGACATGAGAAAATTTATATAAACTCCATCCATACTCCACAGAGAAACTGACTAGGTCATTGCTAAGAAAGTGTCTTATTAGGCAAAAAACAGTTGACACAAAAGCACACACAGAAGGTGGGGAAACAGCTAAAGCTCAGTACTAAGGACAGAGAAACAATAGTGGAGACAAACATAAAACAGTGAACAACAAAGTATTCTCTGGGAAAGGAGAGTACAGGAAAAAGGACTTCCTTCCACTGAAAGTTTAACTTCTCAACAAAGAAGGTTGAAGATAAGTATCTACAGCCAAATTCAGCTGTATAAACCTACATACAGTTGGACGCGTTTACACGCAATAACACACTTTACCCATGGGTACTGCTAAAACTCAGGAGGTACAAGGTTGCAAATAACATCCAAAAACTGAATACATTTTATGCACAACCATTTGTTACACATAATAGGTTAAAACAAAGGTAATTGAAACACCTTTCAATATGCACCACATTTCACAGATTACACATGTATAAATGTGTGCCATACAAGTACTCATTAACAGTATGTATGTATACTACTTAAAAAAAAAAAAACTAATTTTTTTTTTTTTTGTAAGTAACGCACCCATATATGTGAGAGTTTTCAAAAATTGAGTATCACAAGAACACATACTATTTAAAATTCACTACATTATGCATATAAGTGTACCAATGGTTACTGTGCACATACATGAATGTGCACCATGAGTAACTGGTACCATAGATGCATGAATGTGCACTGCATGTTTGAATGAGTACCTTAAAAATCTGTATTGCGCTCATATGATTGTGTATCATATGCATATGAATGGGTACTATACATTTAAAAAAAATAGTACTAATAAAAGTTACCAAAGTTGGCATTTTATTTTTTCACACTGGAAAACTGTTGCTTTAGGTATGCCTATACAAATAAAAGGACTCAAATTCAAATTTTAAGGCTTGGACAAAAACCGGAAAGTCACCTAGGCCATGCACGATTTTTCTGCAAAAAACATATTCAGGAAAAAATTCATGGGGTCTTCAGCAACTTAAAATCTTACACCTTGTTACAGCAATGTTTGTGTGCTGTACTACAAATTTTGCAGAGAAAGAAACATATATGGAAGAATCTATTCTATAAAAAATAAGGGAAGACAGCATGTGTGCACTCATACAGCTCTTACACATTTGCCCACGTTACCCCATTCCTCCTTCCCTACAGCAAAGTCGCAATGGAATTTTTAATTCCATCCTTCTGATCCTTAGTCGAGCTCCATGTTCTGCCATTAGTACACATTTACCCTCTGCACATGCAGGCCACTGTGATACGTTTCACATTATTCCACTGTACGGACTGAACTGAAACCTGACTTGAAACTAAGCCTTGGGGCAAAATGTTTGATTATTAATTAGACACTTTTTGTGCCATGAGTGAAGTGGCGGCTGACTGTTGTTCTTTGATTAAAGTGCGCATCATCCCACAAATGCACACACGTAAACAACACGAGGCGCGCGCATAAAATAAGCCGATTTTTGCTCTACGCACTAAATAAAAGTTTGCTAACATCTTGAACTACATTTAAACGCATTTTGCAAGTTTCTTTTTACAAATGTAACCTAATATTTCAACCAGGCAAAATATCATGGTATGCACGTGGTCAGCGCTTAATTTTCCAATGCCTTTTCCACTTCTGCGAAGTTCAGCATCATCTTAAATTGACTAGTTTTATAATTAGGCAGCTTTGCTACGAAATTTTACCAGTACAATACCAAACCTCACGATACCAGCATTAACTGTGATGTCGACATTACTGACCAGACCAATTTGTCTGTAACAACAAACTCATGCAACGGTGATACCTTTCGTGGCGTTTATCAAACGCATACTTGTCGTCTTCAAAGTTCGTAGTCTGTTAACTTGCAGTTGTATACTGTGACTGTGGCAACATTCATACAAACAAATTGTACCGCGTTTTCAAGACGCTACAGTTCGTCACAATGGACTGATATTTTGCATACAGCCATCTTTCCTGAACCAAGCCAGAAAAAAAAACTAAAAAAAAACCCCATTATCACGTGATTCGGTGCCAGCCCCCCCCAGTCGCTACTGTTCACGCTGACCACGACCACGCCCTCTATTTTCCATTATCACTATAATTTTTGAATAGTTAAGACATGAAGTTTTATTTTAAATTTTACACAGAATGGCTAAAGACATTTAGAAGGGACGTGTCCTGAATATTCGAGGCATGGTAACACTATTAGTAGTTTTATACTGTCTTTCTGTGTTATGTAGCACTTGGTGTCCTGGGGGACCATTGTCTCGTTTCACTGTATGCTGTATCAACTGTATACAGCTGAAATGGCAATAAAACCACAGCCCATCATATTATATCCTATTTTGCATCTTTTTCAAATTTCTACAAAATCTTCTTACCACATTTTTTCACCAAAGGTCTTATTACTACTACTATGCTAGACCATTCCACCCTCTACCACTACTAACAATAGAAGCTGAAGAGCTGAGAAGACTGTTCTACAAACAGAAAACCCACAAACAGGGGGGCCACTCTGAGTGTCACCATCTACTTTAAAGTTCTGTGCTGACCAACTAGCCCCTGTATACACAGACATATTTAATCAATCGTTGCAACTCTGCACGATTCTTGCCATTTTCAAATCATCAACTTTAATTCCTTTTGCTAAAAAAACTGAGGATTACAGAATTTAACAACTACAGTCCTGTTGCTCTGACCCCTGTGGCTATGAAGGTCAAGAGACTCATCCTGCCTCACCTAAAACAATAACCAATCCCCTGTTAGACTCCATGTAATTTGCATACTGAGCCAACGGGTCTGTTAATGATGCAGTTAACCTAGATCTGCACTACATCCTTCAACACCTGGACCAGCGAGGAATCTATGTCAGGGTTCCGTTTGTTGACTTCAAGTCAGCATTTAACACCATTGTGCCAGAGCTCCTCTGCCTCAAACTCTCCCTGCTGACTGTGCCTGATCGTCTCTGTCTGTACATGACCAGCTTCCTGACATACAGGAGGTAGTGTGTGAGGCTGGGCAAACACACATCCCCACTCTCTGACTATTAGCACAGGAGCACCTCAGGGCTGCATGCTTGCCTCCCTCCTCTACTGTCTGTACACCAACTGCACCTCCCCCAGCTTCTGTGTTAAGCTCCTTAAGTTTGCTAATGACACAACCATCATTGGACTCATCCAGGAAAGAAATGAGTCTGCATACAGACAAAAAGTGGCAACGTTAACATCCTGGTGCAGCAACAAAAGCCTAGAGCTAAATGCCCTGAAGACAGCAGGGCTGATAATGACTTAAGGCTAGCCCCCCCCCACGATCCCTCCACTCACCATCAACAGCACCACAATCACAGCAGTGAAAGCATTTAAGTTCCTTGGCACCACCATCACCAAGGATTTTAAATCGGACATCAACATACACTCCACAACAAAGAAAGCTCAACAAAGGATGTTCTTCCTGAGGCACCTAAAGAACCTCAAACTGCCACAGGCAGTGATGATCTAGTTCTACTCTGCCATTGTGAAGTCCATCCTCATGTCAATCACCATTTTTTGGTACAGCAAACAGGACATTCTGAGTCTGCAGAGCATCATATGCTCAACTGTAAAAACACTGGGTGAAAACTTCCCCCCATTGATCAGCTGCACTACTCTCAGGCCATGGATTATGAAGTCAAGATAATTTCCAACCCATCCCATCCTGGACACGGTCTTTGAACTGCTTCCTTCAGGAAAGAGACCAAGATCAATAAAGACCTCCACCAGCAGCAGCACAGATTTAATTCTTAATAGTTGGTCTGTCCTGAGCCAGACCCTACACTGCTCACCACATCCCACCTCCATCACTATGTTATAACTGTCAGTACAATTAGTTCCTTTTGCCGTATGTGTATTTGATTATTATAACTTGCTTCTGCATCATTCACTGTTCTTATTTTTATTGTTTACCTGTCACGTTCGCAGAACTTAGGCACAGGAGTTGGGCAAGTCTAATGTGCAAAAGGGGTTTTTAATACAATAAGGTAAGGCAAATCAAATAACAGGGTTCACAAAGATCAGAATCAACAGGGCCATGATCAACAAAGAACAGAACTTCAAGGAACATAACATTAACAACTGGCAAAGGGCTTGCGGTACAGAGGGCAATATATAGGACACAACAGGTACAAACACAAGCAGGAATTAACTAGGGAAATACACAGGGCTGGCAACATATAACGAAGGCTAAATTACATAAGTGAAACATAGCAGGAAAGGGGACATCTGGTGGACACACGAGGTATGGCAGGCGGGACGTGACATTACCCTGCTTATTTTTTATTTATTATTCTTATTTAGCTGTATTTGGGAAACCAACACGGAGACACATTCTTTGTATCCTTGCATACTTCGGCTAATGAACTGATTCTAATTCTGAAATAAATATACTGGAACTGAACACAACAATAAACACCACGTGATTATGGAGTCTAATTTCGAGGGAGTTGGATTATGTTTACAAATGCATGAAAGTAAACTGGTAATCAGCTCTTCATATGTATTCAGAACAACATGATGAAACTGAGTTTCAAGATGTTTTTATATACTTTAAATAAATGTGTTTTATTATATATTCATGTATTATGGGTTGATCATGGCAGGACATCTACACGAATTTCACATATCAAATAATTATTGCACACATTTGTCCCCAGATTATGGTAATAAATTATAATTTATATATATCATAATTAAGATAGCACTTGTGCATCAGTTCACAAAAGGGTAATGAAGTTTCAGTAAAGTGCTTTGCAATCAGTTAAAGAAAACTCGGGAATAGCTATGAACGTATTCGTCTGATGATAGTATAATGCTGGGTTTATGTGGCAAAAAAAAAAAACGCCATCGTGAGGGGACTAAAGAACATAAGCAACCTGAACGTTCGCGTAAATCAGTCTAAGAAAAGGGTTTTGTTGTGCACCGTCTTTAGTATTCCAGCCCCGTCTTCACTCCACATCACACTGCCCCCACCTCCTCTGTGGACACTGTGCACTGCCACAGCACCCTTGCGTACGTTTCAGATACAATCATGTCCACTTTTATGTCTAATTTTTTCTGAAGATAAGGTGTTAAATAGGCGAATTAAAGATGTGACATTTATTGCGCACATGCTTTCTTTACTTTTTAAAGTCAAAACAAACAGAAGCCTGTACACGTTTTAGAGGTGGTAAATACAATATGTGACATGTTTCCTTCTCGGATAATTTAGGTACTAGAGGAAAATCATCGTCGCTTTTCTTGCAAGATTCTTTAGGCGTCGCGGGGGAACGAGGTTGCGGTCATGGAGAGAAAGTTGCCACAACTTGTTCTTGCTCTTTTCGTTTACCAGGGTAAGCACTGTCACCACTCCGTTCCTCGACATATTTCATGTGTTTTGTTTTTATTAATTTTCTTTAGACATGCTTGATGTTATTTTGTATTATTTCTGTAGTTAGCTTTGTTTACGATTTTGAATAACGAGGGCCAGAATGAAACAACCCCCAAAAAGAATATGTTAAAAAGTGTTAACCTTATGTTAACTTTAGTGTACGTATATTGGATGAATGCAAAATATTTTATAGTTTCTACTTACGTAACGACTTTTTGTAGGAGTACCCAACATGTGTTATAACTGTCCAACTAGACTGAACTGGATTTTGTAAGAAAAGCAAAGCTTAGAGTGTTTTGCCATAATCCGTTTAAGAACAAACTACAAAACAGCTACATGGAGAAGCTGAGAACCTTTTTTATTAGTTTAAATGTGAGGAATGACTAGATTTCCCCAAGTGTAATTTCAAAGAGTTTATTTTTCATTGTTATGTAAGCGTCACGTAACGTATTAAAAAGCGTATCACTGCTATGACATGCAACCCCAATTCTAAAAAAGTTGGAACGTTTTGTAAAATGTAAATAAAAACAAAGTGCAACGATTTACAAATCCTTCTTGACATAAATTCAATAGAATACAGATACAGAGACAACATATTTAACTGTGTTGTGTTTTGTAAATAAATTATTATGAATTTGATTGCTGCAACACTTAAAAAGAGTTGCGACAGGTGCAAGAAAACCATGAAAACTGATTGAAATATTTCGCAGGTAAACAGGTTAATCGGTAAGAGGTGATAGTCATAAAAAATAAGCATTTTGAAAGGGTCAGTTCTTGAAAAGCAAGGATGGGGAGTGGTTTCTCACTATGTGCATGAGAAAAGAATCAGTTCACGAAACCTTTGTCGGTAAACATAGTTCACTGTTACATCTCTAAATATAAGCTAAAGCTCTACAGAGCAAAACGCAACCCATACATAACAACATCCACAAATGCCGATTAATTTTTTGGTCCTGAGCTCATCTGAGATGGACTGATGTGAAACGGAAAAGTGTGCTGTGTCTGACGTGTCCACATTTCAGGTCTGGATTGGAAATATTGGCCATTCTGTCCTCACGGCAAAAGACGAAAAAGACCACCCTGATTTTTGTCAAGGAGAAGTTCAAAAGCATCTGTGATAGTATTGGGGTGTGTTAGTGGCCATGGTGTGGGTAACTTGCACACCTGTGTAGGGGGCACCATTAATGCTAAGAGACACATACCGATTTTGGAACAACATATGCTGCCAGGCAGATCACATCTGTCCAGCAGGACAGTGCTCAGCTGCATTCTGTACATGTTACAACAGCATGGCTTCATAGTAAAACAGTGCAGGAACTGGCCTCCCTGCACTCCAGACCTGTCTCCCATTGAATATGTGCAGTGTATTATGAAGCGCAACATATGACAGCGGAGATCTAGGACTGTTAAGCAACTTAAGACATACATCAAGCAAGAATGGCAAAACTTTAAAAATTGGTGTCTTCTGTTCCTAAATGCTTACTGAGTGTTGTTAAAAGAAGACGGGATGTAACACAGTGGTGCACATGCCCGTGTCCCAACTTTTTTCAAACATGTTGCAGTTATCAAATTCATAATCATAATAATCATTTTTTTATACAAAATTCAATACAGTTGATCAGTTTCAACTTTAAATATGTTGTCTGTATTCTGTTGATTTTATTTCAAGAAGGAATTGTTAGTCTTTGTGCTTTGTTTTTATTTACATTTTACAAAATGTCACAACTTTTTTGGAAGTGCGTTTGTAATTTAATGGACTCTTTTCTGAGTCTTTTATAAAAATAGTTTTGGATTTATGAATATACACACTGGCAATTTTAGTGTCATGAATTAAAAAAAAAAAAGTTTCTCTTAATATTTTAGAATCATTGTCTAGCTTTAGTCCAGTGTTCCTGTAATGAACATGAGCAATATACATATTTGAATTTTTGGAAAAAATTTAGCAGATGGTTTGGGTTATTCATTACAATACTTACCAAATTAACATGCATACCAGCAAACATAACCCTGATATTTTCTGTAAAGTTTCACTCGTTTATTTTTGTGCTTGCTGGAATGCTTAGAAATATATCCACATTGTTGATTTAAGGTTCTCCTGGATACATTGAAAATAGTTGTGTTACCTGTAATATAATAAACATTTCAAATGTATTTAATTGTTTATTTTCCATAAGTTTGTATGTAGTTGGTGCTTAGAAAAGTCAGGGTACACTTTACCATGACTGTCCACCAAAGTATGCGCTCTCTCTCCCTCTCTCGCTCTCTCTCGCTCTCTCCCCCCCTCCGTCTCCCCCTCTCTCTCTTTCTCTCCCCCTCTCTTTCTCTCTCCCTCTCTCCCTTTTTTACACACACACCACACACACACCTACGAGAATAAATCAGACCCACGATGCCTGGGAGAGAACATGCTTAAACACTCTAAACCAGAGCCAAAGTCTTGGAGGTGCAACTCTTCAAGTACAATATGCCTATATTTGGATTTATTCCACATTTGACACTTCAGACTGCTTGTATTCAGCATCCGTATTAGCATCCAGTAAGAACCATTATAGTACATCTACTGAACATGTACTTGGCAAGCCTGAATGAAGTTGCTGGAGCTCTTTCATGGCACAATTTAACCCTTCCCCCATAGAGACAATGAGTTTCAACATCAGGAATGAACAGCTGGGCAAGTGCTTGCAGCTGGAAGGGTCGGGGTCCGGAAGCAGGGTTTCACTAGCAGAATGCAGCCCCGGCTCTGACCCCCAGGAGTGGCAGTGGCACCCCGACACTCTGGCCATCAGCAGCCTCCTGACGGGAGAGTGCCTGAGTGCACTGCTTGTGCGAGAGCACGAGAGTGTCCGTCTGCAGAGCTGCGGCTCCAGTGGTGCGGAGAGAGAGGGCCGCACCTGGAGCTGCTCCAAAAAGGGGCACCTGACACTGCATGGCAACGGTTTGCACCTCAGCGCCCAGCACAGCTCCACCAAAGTCTTCCTCTCCAAAGAACGCGGGAGAGGGAGCAAGTGGAGGACTCTAAACAACCGCAGCGTGTGCGACCCGCACCGTCAGCGCTGGCACGGCGTGACGCCGGTTGTTGGCCAGTTATCGTCACCTGCTAATATCGATGTCTTTCGGCAGAAGAGTAAGAGTCGTAGAGTCTGCTCTGTAGATTTCTGTCTGCCTTTAGCAACCTTATGTCCTGTCATCATTTCTTCTGTAGTGCTTCATCCATTTACCTGAGCAGAGGCCATCATCGTCTGTCACAGAACAAGAGCACACCGGTGCCCCCCCCCAACAGTCCAACAGATTAACAGCTGCTTTGATCAAAGGCTCTGTCACGTATTCTGGCCATACATATTCAATGAAAGCCATTTTAATATATCAGATTTTGGGTTTGGGTCTGTCGATTTTTTTTATTCATGATAAAAATGAGAAACAGGATGCTTCAATATAATTAACAAAACAAATGTGATCTATATTTTCTGCTAGTCTGTGATCTTTTATGAGGCTGCAGATTATCTTTAACATTTTCTTACATCACATCAATGTAGTCAGACGTGTATAGATTTCTTCTCATAAACATTTTATACTGTAATGTAACTCAGCCAGATATATGAAACTAACAGCATACTGCAGTTGCTTCATGACTTCATGTGCCAATTCTGTGGGATTGTTTTTGTTCCGAATAGAAGTTACTGAGTTCAAAATTACTCTTGTTCTGGGACGACAAGGTCTTCATTAAAATTAACAGTTCATGTACTCTCCAGAATACTCTCTATATGTAATTACACTGCAAAAAATAAATATATATTCAAAATATGTTTAAACATTATTTATGGAATTTCAAAACAATTTTAGGTATTTATCGCTTCTGAATGCAGTATTGTCTGCAGGCATGTGTACCGCAGGAATGCCCTTTTCAAAATTTGCAAGTGTCCCTGTTTCATGGTTTTAAATTGGGGATATTTCTCACATTCACTTCAGGTCATTCCCTGCATGTTTTTTTAGGTCTTACACTTACAGCCACCCAGGAAAGTGTCTCTGAATCAGAGATGGATTTTATCACAGAGCCACCTAAGGACTCTGATGTGTCCTTCTTCAGTCTGGAGTACGGTGGGTGTGCATGGTTTGATTAGTTGATTTTAGCACCTAACTCATTTGAAATGTCCCATATCAAGAGAGTTTCCTGTAATGTAAACGTACGGTTAGTAGAAAGTATGGTTGGTGTGTGTGGTTTGACTCTTAGACATTTAGCAGCTAGCTCACATAAGGTGTTGCACCCTGAAGTACATGGCCACTAATGTCTAGGCCAGGGATATCAAAGAATGGGCCTGGAGGGCCGCAGTGGGTACAGGTTTTACTTCCAGCCAATTCATTCATTTTAATTTGACAATTATCTTAATTAAATGTCAATGACCAGTAAATCTTTGCTTCTGTTCATTTTTCCTGATCATTTCCATCTGTCTGCACTTAGTAGTCTTAATCAAGTGAGAGAAGGAAAGAGTTATAAAGAAGAAAATTAAATGTGAGACTTTTGTGCTTTAAGATTTGTAACAAAAATTTGAATCATACATTACAATGTTGCTCTACCTGCAGAATCTGAGCAGAAAATGTCTAGATAATTTAGCATTGTATGAACCAATTTGATTCATATTTATACGAATATATTCAAGTGCGAATATATTCATCTTCGAATTTGAACAAATTAATTTTATTTAAATTGCAATAATAAATGAACAGCAGATGCAGGTGCCAATGACAAAGAATGCTTAATCAGGAGCAGCGATTTAAGTGATAATTAACAAAAAATGGATTTAAAGTTTAAAGATATATTATAATTGTTAAAACATGGTAAAAAGTGACATCAGTAAGTCTTCATTACTTAATTCAATTAATTAAGCTTGTTTGAATTCCTGGACACTAATTATACAAAAAGTCAAGAATGTTTATTTAACAGTAAGAATATATTTAAAAGAGAAATTGCCTGACTCAAAACCTTCACCCACCGTGGCCGTCCAGGACTTTTGCTGTGACACCCCTGGTCCAGGAGTGCTCTCGTCATTTAGTAAAAGTAAAAGTTTAAATTACGAATTTCCTCTCACCAAAAGATGGCAGCACAGGAACAAAAAAGGCAGCGTATTAAAAGGCGAACACTTCTGAGGATAATTTAGTAATGCGGTATGTGTGCCTTGCAGGAATGACCTGGAAAGTGACCATGCTGGTTCTCAGCTCTTTGGCTTTGGTGCTTGGAGTGGTCATTCTCCTTCTCAACATACATAACAACAGGTGTGGGGATAGCCATATCATTAGTGAAAACAAACAAACAAACAAAGAAATCACTTTAGCTAGCATGTCACCAAAAACAGTTATCAGATCCCTTTTTACTTTACATTTTAATGCACTACAGTTATTAATATTTACCAAATTCTTTTTTGTGCTGTTTTGTGGAACCTTCATTTCTTCCCCAGTTATATATCTTGTTCTTTGTTTCCACTGTGCCCGGCCCAGGAAGAAGAAGGTTGTTTGTGTGCTCAGGTCAGTTATCCAGACCGAGGCGGCCAGCCAGCAGGGCTCCCCAGTACCCAGTGACAGGGCTCCCCTTACTCGGCACCCCGCACGGGTAACCCACTCTCCCCCTCTGCAGCGTGGTGAGATCCTCATAGAGTGGAAGGATGGCACTGTTACCCCACTCTTTGACAATAGCAACTACTTTGATTGACATGATGATTGAAAAGCTGTTCAGTAACTACTATGGTAATACAGCAGTACTTTCAAGTGATGTGTAAGATGTGTGGCCATCCTGTTTTCAGGAAGGTGGTTGTGGAAAAAATAAGAGAAGGGAATCTAAAAGTGCACATATTACCTGGCAAATGTGATTCATTAAGGCCATATGTGGTCGTATGGAGTACCATGTTAAATATTAGTGTTAACATGTTGAATTTAAGTATAAACTTTGATACTTCCTTAAAAATATTTTTTACAAAGCGCGTGACATGAGAAATAGAATACCTCGAGTCAAGATTACTACCACATCTTAGTTTGTAAATAAACATAATTATTTTTTTAACTGATAAATTGCTGTAAATTTTACAGTGTGAAATGAATCTTACTTATTTACAGATTCGCTATATGATCATTCATACTGTGGAAATGCTGCATTTTTATGTTTATGATAAAAAAATATATATACAGTGGAACCTTGGATTGCGAGCATAATTTGTTCCGCGACAGTGCTCGTAAACCAAAACACTCATATATCAAAGCGAATTTTCCCATTACAAATAATGTAAAATCGGATGATTCGTTCCACATGTCCAAAAATGTTCATATAAAAATAGTTTTTAATGGTATTTTTTGTACAAATTATTGTCCCTAATATCTCAAACAAATAACAATGATTAATACATGGCATTAAAGTAAAACATAAAACATGTTAACCTGCATTTTACCTTTGAAAAGTTGTGGCTGGGCGTGAGGGAGATGAGGGAGGAGAGGAGGAGGGTTATTGCTTGGAAGGAGAATTTCCTTCCATGAGAACATTTGGAAGTTCTTTCTCTTTAACGAATTTCACTAACACTACCGGTTTTACTTAATTTATGGTTTCTGGATTCACTGTCATCTTTTGACTCACTGGAATGTCTTTCCTTTCGTTCGTATTTAACATTAACCTCTCCAATCCCA
>JABJVR010031695.1:4543-34551 GCA_025773905.1 Chitala chitala
ATTTTTTAGAAATGTTTTGTGATGTTTGGGGTGTGTGTATGCTGGAACAAAAATGGTGAAGCAAAACAGTGTTAAAGTATTCAATGTATTTATTTATTTACATCTAAAAACAGAGAAAAACTGAAACGTTATCTTGTTTCCCAGCTGGCTATGAAAGCGCTCATTAGTTTTAAGGAAGGTTAATGCATTTAGCATTTTGCATATTGACATGCCAATTAAGTCTAATTGTGGAAAAGGCATCCGTCAAGGTAATAGTGCATAAACATACGTAGGCACGTTAAGAACATCCTAACATGCGATAAAGTAGGTGTTAATTGGTATCTGAGCACTGCAAGCTACTGAGGTGTGTAATGTTGAGGGAGAAGGATCACTTGTAATTCCACAAAATAATTCCATTTATAACCTCATGCTGTGATGTTTCAACCATCAAAAAATAAATAAATAAATAAATAACAAAATGAAAATGAGGAAGTGCAGAAGGGAGAAACACTCAGAAAAATCCACAGCTACAGATATAATTATCTTTTGAACAATTTTACTGCCTGAAGCTGAGCTTTAAAATCTTGGCGATGCCTTTTATTTTCAGATAATGGTCTGTGTCCCTCTGCCTTTATGGTGCAGCTCCCATTTTGTACAATATGCTTTCATTTGATTCCTTTACTAGTTAATGTGAACGCTGAGGAAATTTAGTCAAACTAGGGTGCCCACACTGCAATAAATCAGCATGAATAGTATGTAAATTCTGTACTACCAAAGCCAGGAAGATTCACAAGTGTAGCACCTCAAAACCAATTTCATTACAGGTACTAAAATGTTGCACTTTTACCTATTTAGCAGATGCTTTTTTCCAAAGGGACTTACAATATTTTTGTATACGTGTTACAATGAATATCATGCTCAAGGACACACCTGGGTGAGCTGGGATTCAAACTACGAGACTTCTGCATCCCAGCCTGATGTTCTACCCATTGAGCCACCAGGCCATCTATTGCATGGGAAATAAACAGCATTCTCTTCGTGGAGAAAGATGAGATTGAATCAAAAATTTGAAATTTTACTAATTCAAAAGTTGTGAATTATGATGTCCTGTAATGGCCACAGCACAAAGATACACAAGAGGATGCCCTCCCACCTCCTGTCACCAGCAGACAGGCTTCCTTGTTGTACGTGTTGTTAAGAGTTCTGCTATTCAGCTGCTCACCTGTATCTCAGTTCCTGCCCACACTCTCTGTCCCTGTCTTGTACCCTTCCTTACTCCTCTTCTTTGTTCTTTCTGCTGTCTGTGTCACAGACAGACTTCGCTGATCTTCATGCCATTGGCCCGGATTACCGACTGTGATTTTTGGATTGTGTTTTTGGACTTGCACAAACATCTTAGTAAAAGAACCGGTCTGCTGTTTTTTTTCTCTGATTCTTTTTTTTGAGCAAGCTCTGACACATACTCAGATTTAATTGTGTGGACACATAGATCGAAAACGATTACAAAAAAATGTCACTGGCATTTATTGACAAAATACAAAGATATTGCTGAGCTGCTCTGAAAAGACAAAACTTGCAATATTTAACGAGATAGTTTTATGTTTCTATACAAATAATACATCCAACTGCCATTTGCAGTATATACTCTCAGGTCAAATAATCATCACAATATTGTATAACTCTGCTATGGTTAGACCCTGCTACAGACCCATCTTGTTACAGTTGAAGATGGAAGACAAAACACTTAGGCGAGCTTTCCATCCAGAGGGCTCTGTGCTGCCTCGAATAGAGTCCCCTGAAACCTTGAATTGTATAATCCTTGTGATAAAGAATGAAAAACCTTAACACAATTATTTTAAGCTTCATCCCCCTGGTTATAGCAGTAGTGCTTCTGTATGGAGTTATACAATTTTTATTTATTAATTTATTTAGGGTGAATTCAGGTTAATCAGGCCATAATAGTTTGCACCATATATGCCGTTTAAACATAGGCACAAATCAATGAAACTGATCCTGATTTGGCATACTGCTTCCTCTGAACACTAGTTATGATTGGCAGAATGTTAACATAATGTGGATGGTCTTAGAGTTCTAGAACTAGTATTACTGTAGAAAACACATGGTAAGTCTCCATCAAATTTGTTAATACTATTCCGTTACTAGGTCTGTCCACCAAACACAAAGGTGGGCAGGATTCAACATAATATACCATCATTGGCATTTTACTTTCGTCATATTAGCGCTATTTTTAACATACAAGAGTTTTTGTTTTTGAAAATTTTGATTGTTTTTGGATGAATATGTAAGTAATAATAGTGGCCTACTTTACCAGAAAATATTAGATAAAATTGCTTTGAGGAAAATCCTTTTTAGGTTGTAAAAGAAGTGATCTACTTTTCCAACCAAGGTGGCCCAATTCATCTGAAAAGACTGAATGCAAATGGGCATCTTAACATCTTTGAGAGCATGTGTTTACAAATTAATAAGAAAAACAACAAAATTTTAAGTCAAAATGATTAAAAAAAGGTCTGAACAACTATGAGAAAATGTGACAAATTCATGAAAACAGTTTACATGAAGTACATGAAGTACATGAAGTACATGAAAATCAGGCATTAACCACAAGGTGGCCACATTACCTTACCTAAGTACTTTTCATTTTTTCCTGGGTCAATATGAAACAGATTACAGGTAAAGCTTATAGATACAAAATCACAAGCCATAATGTTACTGTACAGTAATACGGCTCAAGACTGAACAGTAGGTGCCTCTTTTATTTTTCGGTTTACACTGCCAGTTTAGTTTATAGACCAGAATTTAAAATTGCTGAGTCACCACATTGTGCATAGGCCCTGGATACGTCTATGTAATGCCTTTAAACAAGCGTTTTCCAATGCGGTCTCTGTAGCCTCCATAGTACCAACGTGAATTAATGCCCGTGCTTTACTGTTCAATTTTTGTTTCAGAAATGAGCTTTCTCCGCTTCACAGGCATCCGTGCCGATAGAAGTGCCACTGTTTAGTCTCTCTCAAAAACACCACCAAGATTCAAAAGACTCCTGGGGGTTCTCTTCTAACAGTAACACAAATTGGATATAACGAGGTCTGACTGCTTTTCATCTCTTTTTAAGGCGCAGTGCCTACCTAGCTGTGCGGCTGGTAAATTTGGAGTGGAGCAGAAAATCAACGGAAACGAACACATGGTTACATAACTGGTGTTGGGGCTGAGCGCACAAAGCCGCTCCGTGTGACTTTGGTCACAAGGCTTGATTTAGATGGTTTACCGACCCAAATCTTAACATAAATTATATGCAGGGAGAAAGACAACGGGGGTGAGAGGGGAAAACAATCACAACAGCACTTATTTCTTCCACTCAGCTGCTAAAATTATTACAGGTTGACTTGATTTACTGTTGAAAATTAAAAAGTGTGTTAATATGCAAATCAGTGTAAAAACCCGACTGTTTCATTTCGGGAAAGGTGGTGATCTCAGTCATGACCCCACCAGTGAAGACGTTTCACTTCATTTGTTGACCTACCTGCGCTAAGTGAGGTTGACATTATTACTTGCTGTGAAACACACACACACACACACACGCGCGCACGCTCTCTCTCTCTCTCTCTCTCTCTCTCTCTCTCTCGTGTTAGTGATAGTTTGTTTCCCTTCGTTCCGTTTTCTGGTTCTAACCATAAGTTATGGCAAGTGGAGTCCAGCACTACATCCAAATGTTGTTGCAGTCCATTTATTCTTGCAAATTAATGTTATTTTTATTGTAAGAGCCATAACTGATATGGAAATTCATAGTTTTATCACGCATAACTTGTTACATTCAGGAGTGTTGTAATCATGCTACATTTTCAGTAATGCTTATAATACTGTACCTTTTGGGAAAACAGACAGGCTCTTTGAGTATGAGTTAATAGTAAAAGTGATGCAATGAGACATTAGAAACCCTTAGATACCCATACTGGACATATGGCCAAACTGATATACAGTAATACAAATTCGTGTAGGTTTCATTTTATTTTTTGGGGGAGACTACTTATGTCATCCGACCCATTATATGAATAAAGTAGATAGTTTTATATATATAACTAAAGTAGTTAGGATGCATGGTGATTTTGGTGGGGGTGGGGGCAATTCAATCCTCTCTGTCCTCACCCCAGACCTACACCTATACACAACTACACACCATATGCAGTGACAGAACCAGAACGTCTGCAGTCAGGAGGACAGGCTGTTCACATAAGAAATAAAATAATGGGATATGTGGGGTAGCTATGGGGATGGCTACATTTGGGGTTAGGGTGGCACTGCTGCACCAAGGCAGCCCACGGATTCACCACTGGTCACGTGTCATGTATTTGCTGTGGCCAGCTCTGCACTGGACCCAAGGGGTACCATGGTTAATGGAATAAATTACAGAAACATTGCACTATGTAAGAAGTGCCTGTAAAAAACCATCATAAAAAGATATGTAATAGCAGTGCAGTTGGCACATACAATAAACCCAGACTACATCCTGCTCATGCATGAAATAAAACTATATCTCCACAAGGGGGCAGTATAAACTAAGTTATAGCCAACATGGCATTTTTGAGTTTTCAGCCATACATGTAAGCAGTACATGAAGAAGAGCCTATATAAGCGTGTTAGTATCCAACGTGAGTGAAATAGTGGTGTCTCTCTGGTGTGTTCAACAACCAGTTCAAAAAATGGGAGAAGAACAGCAGTAAAGGAAATATACTTATTAGCCAAAGGTTCCAGTCAGAAGCTGCGGTAAAAGCAGTGTTACAGTGTGCTAAGGTGAACTGGGCCAAAATACACAGCTGGAAAAACCGTCAGTGATTTTGTGTGAGCCTGGGCAGAGTTAGGTTCTGTGGAGGTACAGCAGCTGAGTAGCACCACCATGGGGCTTCTGTGTTCCAGCCCACCTGCTCAGTTTCACCAACACTGGGATTTGGCTTAGACGTTACCGTTCCTCATCTCTGGGCTCAGGCCGTGTCGATGATGCGTCACAGGCGGGACTCGGCTCTGGAGCCTATCAGCACGCAGGTTACAGTCTCCTGGTGACTGTATTGGTTTTCTCTGGGCATTATGGTTAAATTTTCCTCAGTTTGCATTTGTGAGTCCTGCAACGGTTTGCCCTGCAGGTCATCTTGGATGCGGTGCGCGTTACAGCTTATCTCTACACTTCTGATTTAAATAATGTATTGTTTGTCAACCACAGTGAACTCATAGTTAATGTTTGAGTTGGCTCTGACTGAAAGAAAGATTACAAGAATATTCTAGACTCTAGCAGTACAGTGGTGGAGAAAGTCATGAACAGAATTGCCCTGAAATTATGCAGGGCTATACCCAGGTTTAAATTAGTGTAGCACTATTTAATAAAATGTTCAAAACTGAAATGAAACATCACATAGGAGCTCCATTCCTTGGTCATCTTTTATTCTGTCACCTCATGTTTAAATTCACCACCATGCTGTGACCATCATGCACCTCACAGCCCGTTGTTTATGTCAAATCCAGCAGAGGATGAACAATAAACATTTTTAAAGATTGCGCAGCTCTGCTAATAAATGAAATCATCTTAGTTTTCTTAAGTTTTATCCGCTACATGCGTGCCCTTCAAATGAATTGGCATAGCTTCCCAGTGTAAACTCAAAGGTATCAACGGAGCCCACTTATTAAGTCTGTTTCATTTGCTGCAGAAAGACAAACAGGCGGCTCTGTGGACAGCTTTGGAAAGTTGTAGCAGGGGCTTTGCTCTTTTGACAAGGCAGCTGTTTATTCAGTTCTGCAGAAGAATACTGCTATTTTAATACAGAACTATGCTGGTTCATCTGACAAGATCCAAGTTTCCAGGTAGGTCATTAGACTATTCTTAAAAGCTAGCCCACCATGAATCTAAGTTTGAGTTTTATAACAACCATCAGACCCCATTGCTCCATGTATTTTTTGTTCATAGGTATTTATATTTATATGTAACAATCTCTAATATTGCTGTAATAAGCTGTAACAGATGATATCGTGATAATTATGAGCCAGTGTTGAGAAATGTATGGCATAACACAGGGTAGAAATCACCCTGGACACATCACATTTATTAAGTGGAATTGAAAGCCACAAACTAACCTGAATGGCAGGTCTTGGGACTGTGGGAGTAAACATAAAGGTCACACTCAGGGCACACCACATGTAGATACCCAGTATCAATGGTCTTTTTTTTTTGCACTGTGTTTCCAAGCATGCTCTCTGCTCAGGTTAGTGAGCCAATGGGAGGAAAGGTAACTATATATTTCCAAGTACCACAGTTTGCTCTGGCGCTGTAGCATCTAGCTAATGAAATGGTCTAGTTATCAGTGTTATGTGTAGCAGCAGGATTGCAATACATGTTATCAATGGTAGAGTGTAGCAAAGATGATTGATGCTGAACTCTGTAATTACTGCATCCATGCTTCATTTATGAATGAGCTAAAATTAGATATTTTTTTTTTCCCATCACGCATGAAGATGGAATGGTAATGAAGTAGTCACATGTGCCTTTTGCTACCAGGGCTCTTGGGAGGCAGAATATACCTAGTCGTCTCTGCAGACAGGAAAATCAAGCAAACACAGAGACCTACTCAATTTGGATTCGAGTCCTTATTGGTCTGCATGTGACCCCAGTGCTGGAGGATTTCATAGATGAGCGTAAAATGTGTCTTTGCCATGACAGGAGGTCCAAACTTTGTCCACTCAGGTTTGTGTGATCCTCATCTGCTGGAGAGAGTGCACATTTTAATGGGCGACAACCTACTGATTCATTAAAACTTTAGTTTACCAGCAAACTAAATCAATGTGTTACTTTATTAATATTTGTGCTGCTTTTGTCTGCCTGTGTTGTGTTGCAAAATTTAAAATAAGCTTGTCATTTTAGTTTGTCCGGAGAATTGTTCCTCTTCCTGTCTCCTCTCTATCTTGCCCTTTCTCTGCCCCATAAAGCAGAGCTGCTCTGGTATGCAGTGCACAGAGATCCACAGTGGATCGCTTGACTGTTTCCTGTCCCTCATTCTTCAGTGCCCCTCCCACCCCTTCAGCTTTCCATGCAGAGAGATGGCTGAGATAATAAAGCTCCAGCCTCTCCTCCCACCGTCTGAGGTAATCCATGGGATAAACACGGGATTTGGAAGCTGACGCAGACTGAGAACAATAGTGTCCCTCAGCCACTCCAGAGAAACTCTGTCAAACCCTTAAGGACCAGTGATTCAGAAAGTAAAATAAACACTGTGGATGGATGGATGGCTGCAGCTATTTAAGGTTAACAATTAATACATGCATGTCAAATATCACTGGTTATAGGGGTGACATGTAATGGGAAAAGGTCGTCCTTATCTGAGGCTGTTCAGTTTTATCTTTGATATACCTTTTCTGTTGCATACTAACAACATTGCAGTTGAGCCACTAGGGGGCAGTAGTGTCACACTGTCCTAGAAGACAGCTACAATGGTCAAGCACCTCTTGTAATTCAAGGGGCCAGAATTGTGTGTGTGTGTGTGTGTGTGCATGCGCGCTTGCGTTTTGGTGTATGTTTGCGCATGAGCACACATGCATGTGAACACATGGATGTATGTATATGTCTGTGGATGGATGGGTGACTATGTGTTTACTTTTCTGGGGTTTTCTACCTCCCTTATACCCCTCATTTGTCAAAGTTTTCAGATTTTCTTGCATTTCATATATATTTAATTTTTCTGTGAATAAGATTCATAAATTAATTGCATCAAAAAAGTTACTTTTTATTACAGCAGGTAATGCTAACAAAACCAGCCCTTTTCTCCAGCTGTTCAGTACAGCAAGATCACACACAAACATATCGCCATGCCTTGGGGACTTCAATCACTGATGCGTCAAACTGGTGGCATGAAGAGACTGCTTTTTCACGCCCTCTGGCGTCGCCTGGGGTAGCAGCCGCAGCGATGGCATTCTGTTAGGCATCACAGAGTCCTCGAACAGCGCTTCTCTGAATGGAGCTGGCATCCACTTAATCGGAGCCTCTTCCTCCGGCAGGGAGGTCACCTCTGCAGCTACTTTACAGCTTGTTGGTTTTGACCAATCGGGTGGTCCGTGGTACCACCCAAATTTTGTGCACTGACAAACAGCAGACGTGAGATCAATAGAGTGTATGGCACATTTGGACGCACATGCATGGCATTTATATCATGGGTAAATATGACAGTCATTCCAGGACGAAAACATAAGAACAGGCAACAACATTTTTAAGAACTTGTTTGAACAAGCAAATTCCTAAAAATATGCAATGTTTACATTGTTCCATAGACATCAGTAAGGTACAGCCATAGGTGGCTGGTAATCAGGACATTATGTCAAATGCCAGAGCTGCTGGCTGACCTTGTGTGGACCGTGGTCCATACAAGCAGGGCTGGATTTGTAAACTGGCATATCGAGCAGTTTCCCAGGGAGATGATGCATTTTGGGACTGATACACAATATTATTATATGGTCCGATTCTAGATTGTAGTGGGGGGCCACCTAGACTGAAAATAGCAGGCCTGATTTTTTTGTCCCAGTCCAACACATTGATATATATTTTATAGTTCTTTATTAATCCAAAAGGGAAGCTATTTCCCTTCAGTTAACCCCCCCATTACATATATAGCAGTAGGAAGCTACATTTGGTGCCCAGGGAGCTAGCATTTAAGCATCATACTGAAGAACGCACCTTGCAGCCATAGTGGGATTTGAACCAGGAGACTTCCATATCTCAACCTTATGTTCTACCCATTGAGCCACCAGGCTGCTATATATAGCTTGTAAATGAAGAAGCTGAATAAATTTGCTGTAACAAATGTGTAAAGGAAGTCCGTAGGAAGGCAGGCTGAGTAAGTGGCATGTGTCCTGCGTTAACTCCAACCAGACAGTGTTCAGTAAGAGCAAGTGTGCAATTCTGCACCAGAGACACAGAGGAGAAAAAAGCCTATTAGGAAAAGTAGGGTGATTATCTAAATGAGTGCTGTAATCAGATCGTCAATAGCAACAACGTGAAGGGATCAAAATGACCCAGCCTTTTACAATCTCCCCTTTGCCTTTTTAATACTTGCCTGCTTTGGTGGCTACTCCGTCGGAACCCACCCCTCCCCCGTTACCTCAACTGCACAAATAGCACTCGAACGCTCGGGGTGAGTGTATGTTTTCAGACCCTGGAGGACGGACATGGGGAATTGCGGTCACCTCCCACTCTCCCCTGTAGCCATGCCCCCTGCTAGATCATTAGCAGAGGACAGCAGGGGGGACAGGCACAGTGGGCATTCCACACAGGAGGAAGAGGTGGGAAACACACAGCCTGCCTCTCCCAGATCTCCCAAGCACTTGTCTTGATGTTTCAGTTGTAATATGAGCATCAGAACATTTCCTGTCATTCATTTGTATAACAATGTCATGTTAACCATCTACCAGTGACAGCGATTATGACTTTGTAAAATTCATTAGCTAATGGAACACATGTCGTCAATAGTTATGAATTATTTTCACTGGCATATAAACCACATAAATTACCATACTGAGCAATTTATAATATTTAAATTTTATCGGTGGCTGATTTGGATTTAAACTTGTTTACTATCCTTCTGTGCATACAGACTTAGTTATCATCAATGTCTATGATTTACTCTTGTTTATTTTTATATTACTATAAAGTGTGTGAAGCTTTTTCCTACTTCAAAGGAATCTACAGTCACTGAGTACAAGAATAGTAAAGCAGACCTTTATAAATATGTATTTCAATACCCATGTTGACATTAAAGTATGCATTTTTAAAGACTGGTTTCACCACCTTACACTGAGCAGGTGTTGGTTCTTTTGAAATAGTTACACCTATCATTTTGTTTTATGCACCCCTGTTAAGCAGGGTAATTGGAATAGAGCTGAGGCTTGCCTTCCAAATTAGGGTTTCGTATAAGCGGCTTTCCAAGCCATTGTCTTGGGTTGTTGCTGGATTGAAATCCTTGGCAGTGCTTGTGGAACAATGCCTCTCCATTTCACTGTATCTATTGTGAGTGTTTCATTAAGAATAAAATGAAACAATGCAGTTGGAATGGCACATCTGAAGTCATGTCCCATTTCCACAGATCATAAGTGGAAGGAGATCAGAGATCCAACGCCATGCTACAGTCCTCAGCTTTTGATTTGGACAGAGGAGAGGGGCATGTCCAGCCGCTCGCAGTGGAGTGTGAAAAGGGGATTGTTAGCTGAGAGACATGATGGGCCTTTGTGGAGGACCGGCTCTTCTCTGAGAGCTGTATATGAGACAGGAATATAGAGGCTAACCTCTGTGGAGAAATAAATCATGCCAGCCATCTCCCGCTGCAGGAAGGCTATCTCTAGCAGAGAGGTGAGCTCAAGCTGAGAGAAGAGAAGAGGGAGTAAAAAGACGGAGAGAGAGAAAGAGAAGAAGAAAGAGGAAGAGGTAGACAGAGTCAGCATCACACTTAACATAGTTCCCAGCAGCCCAGAGATCAGCATTCAAGCTGTCAAACCACTTGTCAATCAATTATCCACACCACACAAGGCCTGGAGAAGGATACATAAGCAGCAGCCAGCTGCTTGTAATCTCAAAGAGCTCTACATAAAACAGGTTGTGAGAGGCAAAGAACACGAGAACCAAGACTTGCTAAAGGGTGGCCACTATTTTGCTCATGTTTACACTTCTGTAAATGTAAAGAAGTGCAAATGTGCAGCCAACCTGACAAAGTTAAAAGAATCTTGATACGGACCCAGAAAATTGGAAAAATAGGACCATGCATTCACATCTGAAATTGTTTGCAAATATTTTGAGTGATGTTTCTGCATAGCGCTTCTCAAAACCTGACATTAATTTTAAAGCCATTGACCACATGTACGGTTTTGTAAGTTTCATTTTTCTTGAATTGTACTGAGGCAATCATCTCGAGGATATAAAATCAGTGATTTTAACTATAGACCTTAAATCAGGTATCAAAGGTTCTGAGTGGCTAACCTGTATTATTTTGTGTCATTTCCTGAAGAAGATACATTAATAAGAAGTAATACTGGATGTATTGAATCTGGGTTTTGTACACTCGCGTATGCATGTTTTACAAAGCCATCTGTTTTCATTTCCATGTTCAGCCGCTCATCTGTGCATGGTGATGATTTAATAAAGCAGTTGTGTCTGCGTTGGGTGGGAGTCCAGTCAAAGCAGTTACAGGAGCTCAATGGCAAACCTGAACTTCACGTCTGCGCTGTCACACGAAACAGGAGCATCTGGAGGAAAGCCTCACAAGCATGGGAGGCATATGCATCATACATCACTCCACAAACACACACACACATACACACACACACAGCTGGGTCTAGACCCAGGCCAGATTCCAAAACCTCAGTTGGTAGTGAGGGACTAAAAGCAACTTCAAACTGTGACTTTCCTAGCACCGGTTTACAGTTGCGTCCCGCAGATTTACTCTAGTGGTTATTTGGCTGTTACTCATTTCATGCCTCGTTGCAGCTATGGACAAAGACAAATTAGGAGTTGATGGAAAAATCTAGACCTTGGCTTTGTGGAAAGGGTAAGCAGCAAGATGCCAGGAAGAGGCTAGCTTTCCATGGAAGGCAATTAGTGATGAGGTGATCTGGCTCCCCTGCATGTCATTTGAGTGTTTCGTTAAATTGCAGCATTTACGAGGTGCAGGAACTACAGGCCCCACCTTCAGTTTGGGACAGGTAAAGATCTTCTGGGAATTTGTCAGTTATATCTTAAGTACATAAGTGTATTTTCCAGCAAAGTATGTAAACCCAGGTCACAAAACAACTAAACTCACTTAACAAAGATCTTCAGGTTTTGACAATACAGATTTAATGCCTATATATAGTATACAGCGCACACTCCAACACATATATGTATATATTTATGTGTGTGTGTGTGTGTGTGTTATATATAAAGAGTGGACAGTAACAATATGATTGTTTGACACTATGCATCCTTCTCTTGTCCATCAAACAAACCCAGCTCTGACTCTACTTTTTCAGGAGTCATTTCAAAGCATTTTTTTTCTTCACGATAGCCTCCTGAGGGTGAGATGCTGGTAATGGTGATAAAGTTTATAGGGCAGATGAGCCCTGGGGCACTCAGCATAAGCAAAGACTTTCATTATATGGCTTGATCTTTTACTTACTTGACTCCAGAGATTCTAAATAGTTTATTAAACATCTACTACAACATTGCATTGCATTGGTTTGTTTTTAGTGTGCTTTTATATTGGTAATTTAGCAGTCATAAAACGATCCATATAAACTCCTTTTGTGATATTTATTCAAAATCAAAGCAAAAAGTATTTTACACATTTCTTTGGTCATAATTATTTGTAGCCTAGTTTTGACTGGATGAGCCAAGAATGTTGCGCAGTCTGAATTTTTAAAATAAAACAAATTTAAATATCCAACATGTGTCACACTCTCGTGAACGCACTTTCAAGTTTATGGTAATTTAAAACTCTAATCAATTTTTGAAGGAAGGCTTTGAATGGAATCTCTACTTTACATATATAGCATTTTTCTAGATCAAATTTCTTTCGAGAAGAGGTTATACTTTACTAATAATACAACCCCAATATGAAAAATGATAATAAAAGCAAAAAGGACACTACATCAGCATATTAATTAATTATACATTATGCACTCATTTCAAATCTGCTGCAACATCGTCCAAAAATGTTGGAACAATTGGCTGTTTATCAGAGTAACATCACCATTCCTGTTAGCACTAAGCATTTGAGGACTGAAGATACCAGTTGGTCATGTTTAGTTAGAGGGATTTTCCCCCAGTTCTTCCATTACACAGATCTTCTACTGCGCAGTTTTACAAGGACTTTGTTTCTGTATTTTGCAGTTTGTAATGCGTCACATGTTCTCGGTTGGAGGCAGGTCAACACTGCCGCCTGGCCAGTCTAGCTCCTGTGTTTATGCTGCCATGCACATGTAATCTGAGCACAATGTGGTTTGGTGTTGTCCTGTTGGAAAATACAGGGTTGTCTCTGGAAGAAATGGCATATCTCGCTCCAAAATTTGAATATATTTTTCTGCCCTCACAGATATGCAGTTTACCCACGCCATGGGCAGTGGCACACCCCCGTATCATGACTGACACTGTCTTTTTGACCTGATGATAATAACAGCTTGGATGGTCCTCTTCCTCTGTGGCGTGGAGAACATGACGGCTGGTGTTTCCAAAAGCTATTTCAGATGTTGACTCGATGAACCACAAAACAGATTTCCAGTTTGCAGCTCTCCATTTCAAATTAGACCGAGCCCAGAGAAGTGTTTGGTGCTGCTGGACAATATTGATGTATGGCTTCCACTTTGACATGAAAAGCCTTCAAATGCATCTGTAAATGCAGTGATGAACGGTGTTAATGGACAAAGGTTTACCAAAGCGTTCCCAAGCCCACATCATGATAGATGCGTGATGGTTTTAAGACATCTGAGGGATCAGAGATCACACGCTTTTAGAAGTAGTTTTCAACCCTGCACTTTATGCATTAAAATTTGATCAGTTTCCTTGAATTTCCTGATAATAATATGTCTAGTTCAGTGAGAAATGGCCAACACCCTTCCAATTTCTCTTTGGGGAACATTTCCCTGACAGTAATAGATAATTTGCTGGCACATCTATTGGCAAATCACTGAGCCTTGACCCATCCTTGCTCTAGAAAGACTAGGCTGTTTTTGGAAACTTCTTGTATAGAACTGGTTCACTTGTTTAACAGCACCTGTTTCTCATCACCTTGCAAACTGAACTTGTCACATTGTTATTAGTTTGAAATTGGACCTGACCCAACTTTTTTGAAGGATGTTGCAGCCACCAGATTTGAAATGAGTGCCTGTTTTCAAAAAACAATTAAATTCACACAGTAAAACATCAAAGAATGTGCCGATGTAATGTTTCTAGTATAGGATAGGGTGAAGAGATTTGACAGTTGATTCCTTTTTGTTTTTATTACCATTTTCCATATTGTCCCAACTTTTCTATAATTGAAGTTTTATTATTTAGCAACAGGAGTCCACGAATTTCAGTGTCCATATATTCTTTAAAATAGGTGTGTACCGGCTTTGAAGGTGTTCTAAGATGTATGTAGGCAACCAGGGATTTAGAGGTTCAGTGTTGCAGTCTACTTCTTGTTCCTTAGAAGTCTTCACAGTGTACAATGTTTTCCTGATATCAGTCTTTGCTGTGGCCCTCGACTGTCCCTTTTACAACCTGTTCATCCATGTGTGTATCCCTGACTGCTGCCTTTTTGGGTGCATCCTCTGAGGCCTTTGGACATTTATTCCTCAGACATCTCATAATCTAATCCTTGGTGGTAGTGGAGTGCCCAGGGATCAGAAAAGGCTATCTTCTTATTCTTACAGGTGGAACACCATGTACTGGCATGGCCATGATTGTTGGTTTTCTGCTGTATGAATTCAGCTCCTAGAAAAATAACCATAAAGATAACATAAACTAAAAGGCTTATAGCTTTCCCAATAACAAACCCAAAAGCCACCTTGGAGCGATAATGTCCACACCTGAAAGGCTGACATTCATAACATTAAATTCCTCGCACCTTAAACACAATTTCTAGAATATAAGAAAAGCAATTTAGCTTATTTTTTTTTGCTGAACTGAACTTTATGCAGGGAAAAATAAGCATTAATGCATAGACGTATAGGTAAGCATGCATCCTTTGGCTATTCTTTCATCTTAGTGTGTAGATAATCTCTCACACTTTATAGACAGTTGAGCAGTAGCAATGTTGTGACCACATCAACATGGCAACCATGTGGACCAGGCCCAGAATCCATCATTAGTCCTGAAACGACCCTGGCTATTCCTCATTCCCCATCTCAGTTACATTACAAACGTGAATCTGCTGTTTGGCAGCAGAATCCAGTATACATTTTCTTCACCTCCCTCCTCTGTTCCACATTGCGCTCTCTGGCATATCTGGAACCTCCACTTTCTGTGCTGCAATGTCAGTGTAACTTTGAAATGTTCTTTTAGCGGGTACATCTGTGGGTACAGAGCAGCAACACTAAAAACATCTTGCCCTCTGTGTTTAACAGGAAAATAGGTAATAACTGACGGGTATTTGTATAGTCATTTGATGTCAAAACAACATGTTCTTGTTGTTATTTTTATTTTCTTTTTTTCTGTTCCAAAAGGTTTACAGAACCCAAGGGGCACACTTGTCCACTCTGAAAAGAACTCTATTAGACCCGGTGCGTTCTGCACACACCATTGTTAACCTCTCTGCTCTATTTCTTTACACTTACATCTGCAGTTCTACAATAAACTCTCTGGCCTTAGATAGGGGGCATTACAGATATTAGTCAGGCTTTTCTGCAGCACACTGCGTTGTGTTCTACATTGATTCTATTTTTATTACTTTTAATCTGCTCTAATTAAAATGAAGTGATTTAAATTGATTTGACTGAGGGTTACAATTTGTAAATCTCCAAATAGCTGGGTAAAAAAAGTCTTTTAACTGGTTTTCTGCAATTATCTGTTTCTTTGATATATATCTAAAAAAATAATAATGTTTTGAACAAGCAAAAACGTGAAAAAATTAAAATATATATTAAGAGTAATGCATCTTCAAAATTCAGAAGAGTGAGGCCCATGGTTGTTTCCCCATACTACCTGTCTTTTATATGCTCTAATCTGCTACCACAATGCTTTGCAGTAGAAAGGATGTCATGTCCACAGAGATTCACTCTACAGCAGGTGCAATTACTCTTCACCATCCGTCCTCCAGGACGTGTTAAAGCACATTTTAAATAGAAGATGCTTGTACAAAGCACACGCGCCAACGCTAAAACATCACACTCGCCAGATTGTACCATTAAATGTTTTAAAACCAGAACGGCGCTATATTAAAGTTCTAAGTCACCTCATTAGCACAAAATAAATAAAAAAAAACCTCAGACAAAGAAAGATCTTTATAAAAGTTCTTTTTAGACCATTCAAAGGTAACAAATCCTGCCTTGTCTCTTTAGCTGTGTTGCAGTGATAGTTTCAACATTCTGTGAAAGATGGCTTCTGTCTAACCTGGACTTTCAGAGACACCTGAGGGTCAGTTATCGACTGAATGCTTTCCACAGGAAGGGATCTAATGAGGCAGGCCTCCTTGCCCTGATGTCAGAAGACGTCTGCTCTGAATCGCCTCGGTAATCACATTACAGTGATCTTTTGGGGTTGGGAGTGGCTGCGTGCTTTGCACTGAAAAGGGCCTTCTTTTTTCTAATCAATGAGCAGGACTGATCAAAAAAAAAAAACCTAACCAGCTTTCTGATTTCAGTTTGTTTTGCAAACAAATTTTAAATTGTGCAAAAATTAATTTTAAGAGTGAGCCCGTGGGTGTAGAGAGGTAGGAACAGCTATTATGCCACCTGTTAAACAGCGCTTTCAGAATTTGTAAAAATTTTCAAAATTATTCCATAATGATTATTCCATCCTTAAAAGCGTGTTTAAATTTCAAACCAATGTAACCTTAAGAGCCATACTGTATCTAAACTTTTAGCAACCCAGTAAGTCAGTTATTTTTCCATCACAAAAATCCTACCTGACCCTGAACCAGTTTAAATCATAGAGATCTCTAAACCTTTTTTTAATATCCATTTTTTCTAAAGCTGTCCTTGCAGCTGGCATTTAGCTGAGTTGATGTTAATATGCTAGGACTCTAATCAGATGCCCCTGGTCCTGAAGGCTTCAAATATACGTCGTAAGTGACAGTAATGAAGTCTTTGTTATCCCATGTAAAATGATTACGCTATAGTACAAGCCAACATTTCCTGAGACCTAAAACCAGACTTCGAAGAGTCCCTTTGAGAGTGATATAATAGGCCCAGCTTCCAATAAATTTGAAAGCCCTCCTCATTGTTCCTGTGTTCTCGGCCTGTCAACGACAATTGATGACTTACTCTGCAGTTTAAGAAATAAATGGAGATAAAGAGAATAATGCAGCTATGGATCTGTGTGTGTGTGTGTGTGTGTGTGTGTGTGTGTGCATGCATGTAGTGCGATCTCCTGGAGGACTCACCTCGACAGGTCTAAATTCAACAGTAGAGATGCCGCTTAGCCTTCATCTGTGAGGCTTTGGCCAGAGGCAAAATGCACTTTATCCCGAAAGCTCATGGGAACCTGCTTATTCATATGTAGCAAGGACATTTCACCACTTCTGTACTCCGCTTAAAATTACCATAGAGAGACAATCAAGTAATTATATGTTGTTCATTTATTTATTTACGTCTCTGCTGTGAAAGCCAGATCACATTTAAATTAAATATTATATTTCAATATTATTATTGCAGTTTTTGCATGATGTCGACTCCATGTCGAATGCTTTGCATTTCACAGCTAAAAGAAATGCTGACAGGAAGGGAAGGTGTCCTCTTCTTTGCATTAAAAACATTTTCAGTGTCTGAGACTCAGCAGGCAGAGCGTGCAGCATCACAGGACAAGCGAACCTTTCAAACGAAGCTGGAATGCAAAGACCCAGGTCGGCCCTGGAAGAATTCCTGCGTGGTCTCATTATGATTTTCTCATTTCCTCATTAGACCCACCAAAGTCGTTTAACATAAGGGCCGCAGCAAACATCTCATTACCCATCCATCAAGGTGTAATAAACAGCAGTGACAGGCAATGAGATGCAGTGTCTACCAAAATGATAGGCTGATTTCCATGGACTCACTTTGTGGGCACATGGCCAGATAGCTCGGCTTTCCAGGGAAAAGGCTGAAATTTCACACATTTCTGTGTGACAGGCCTCTGACCCCTTGAGCCATATCTGCTTTCCCAAGAACAGTGACTTCGCCTACAATTTGTTGGGGGTGGAAAGGGAGGCAGGAAGTGGAAATGCAAATTTCACATCTAGGTACTAGGCACTGACTACTTTAGCTCTTTGTAAGTTGACTATTACTAAATTAGGCTTCTTAGATTTCTGGGGCTGCCGCAATGCAAGAAGGATTCAGGGGTCTTGAGGTCTATTGATGTCTGCTAAAATGCTAAAGTGACCGGGGTGTTGAAAAATCCATAGGCCCACTTCCATTTGATCTGTGAGCTGGGTTGTAGGGCTCAAGGGACACATCCGCCTCATGACCAAATTCTTAAGTCTAACCGATGTGAGGACTGGTGCAGTTGGACTCTTGTCAGTCATAATGAGGAAATGGGCTAAAGTACAGGAAGACCTGTAAGTTCGAGTGGGATACAACTCATGGCAAAATAATAGGGGTTTGAGTATAGAAGGAGAGGTGGGATCTCGTTTCTGGTAGCAGCTAAGCAATAACTGCAAATTGCTTCACAATTGCATAGTTGGTTCCGTTTCTCCAGATGACTAATAACAGCAGTACTAACTCCCAGGACGGGAAAAATTCTCCACAAGGTTCGTGATTGTCTGAGCCACACTTGATTAATGTGGCGTCACAGCAGCTGAGCTGACCACACCGAAATGAATGTCACAAGCCACAAGGGGACAGTGCTTTCTGTGGAGGCCGGGGTCATATGATCATCACGTCTTACTGCGAGAGATCATGCCTTGATGGTCTGCTGTCACGGACGTCAGAACCTTAAGCCTTCAGATGGGAACCGTTTTCAGTCAGGGTGCAACAGGTTCAGCTGCAGGTGCGGCTGCTCCTGCTGTGAGCATGGAAAACATTACAAATAACCTGCATGTGTTCCACATCTGGAACTCATTTTCAAAATTTTTTGATCTCTGCTCTTACTTTTGCTTCACGAAAACAAGGTTTCCAAAGATACTGGCTCTATCTGCACAGAGAAGAAAAAAAACATGTTCATTATTATTATCACAATAAAATCTAAAATCTTTTCTTCAAGCTGTGTGACCTTCTTATGACTTGCACAGTTTCACATGTTCCATAGTTCTGGTACAGGAATGTAGTAAGGCTTGAGTCAGCTTGTCACTTCAACTCCTGAATACTCCAGTAAAGTTGGTTTAACTTTATCATTCTTTTTGCAATGTAACGTTGTACAAAAACATCTTTGTGTACATAACTCCAGCAAATACTCATTTGTTGTGATGCATTTTTTTCACTCTATCACACTTCACCATACTGGAAACTACTTCATGTGGCCACATGACCTGAAGTTGTTTAAATAAAAAAGTGTGCAGCAGTTGTCATGGCTTCACGTACAATTATGAATAAAGTGTTAGAAAGTGCAGCTCCACTGACATCCAGACTTTGACTGAAACAGTTTTTGAAACAATTATTTACAAGTTGTTTTGAAATGAGCTTATTTAAATGTAAAGAGAATATATATGTTCCTCTTGCTCTTTATACTTGTCTATATAAAATGTTATCATTATTAGTATTTAAAGTGATGGTCTTTGAAAACTTTTATGTTTAAATATAACACTGCATTTTCCACATCATTAATATTAAAGGCAGTAATTTCCATAAAATTCTCTCTTGATTGTACAGGTTAGGGCTACATTAGCAAGTTTCATTAGCAATATAAATCCTAACCACTTTAAGGCATACTAACCTCAATTTTAGTTCTTAAATCAGTGACCGTTTACTTTCGCATGTAAACTTTCACAATAAGAGTTACTAATCATCATGTTTGCGGAGACAATGCACAACGAGGCTGGCAAGGTTTACATGCAGTGACAGTTTATTGAAGGTGAAAGCACAAAAAAAGAAGAAAAAAAAACAGAAATGCTATGGCACAAGAGCAAGAGGGAAAAACAAGGGGAAAACCAACCATAAAGAAACATACCAAATACAGACAGCAAAAGCATGCATGCAAATTCAATAACAGGCAAAGGCACAGACAAAACAGATACCGTATATGGTGCCAAACAGAAAACAACCACCAGGTACAAACACTCACAGCCAAAATGAAATGAGAAAAGTAACGAGGGAGCATGGACACAGAATCGGCGCGTGCCAGGCTAACCGTTACACTGATTAAGAACAACACATGTTAAAGTTCAATCATTTATACTGCTTGTTTTTTAATGCACAAAAAATTAATTATGACTTTTCAGCGTTAATTAAAAGAAATGGAACAGTTGTTACGCACACTCTAAATTAAGATAAGCGTTCATCTGATTACCTAATCAAGACTTATTTATGAAATCCATTGAGATTTCCCAAAAAGGGGAAAGCTTGTCACTCAGATGCTGCGGAAAGAAATTAATCTTAAGCCTGATTCCAGATCTGATTTCATAGCTAATGAGTGGACTGTATTCTGTTCATTTACTGGTTCAGGGACAGTGCATCAAACACTCTCTATGTGCAAAGCTAAAGAAAGAGCAGCACATCAAAAAAGCGCAATAAACAATTAATTGGGTTTTGGAAACCTTCTTGTGATGTTCCAACCAATCTTCAGCTAGTTATAAGCTACTCGATTTCTTAGAAAATTTCATTTCTGCATTTTTATGAAAATACAACCAATTCCATGTATTTCAAAAATTTTAAATAATTAAGTATTAGTTAAATTGCTGCTGTTCGTTGAATCTTTTTTGTCAGCCAGTGTCATAACCAAAGAGTGATGCCTTTTCCGTGTATTTGTCATGCTCATGCAAGTCCAGCAGTCTTGACAAAAGAAGACATTAACTAGGAGCACTTATTGCCTGGCTTTATGAGGTTTACAGGGTCTCCAGTTTGTACATCCATGAAACAGTTTCCTTTTGTTTGCAAGAAGAGAGATAAGAGCTTCAATGCCACAGTTGTGTGTCCAGCAGTCAGGACTTTAACTTTTTATGCTAAAGAAATGTGCATACACCTTAGCAACTAAAGTACCCTACCATATTTCTCCTTGATAATGTACTTATTGTAATGTTTCCTAGTTTAAAATTAACACACTGTGAAAAATAAAAATTAATTGAGGGAAATACAAGAGTGTGTATTACCTGACTACGTGCATGATCCTGTCAGTCAGTTACCATCCAGATGCAGGATACCATTAACCACGCAGCAGTGTAACTCACAGTACCCTGACGGTAAAAAAAGTTACTGTTTTTACTCTTTCATTCTCTCTATCTTAACTCTGTACACGCCTTCCCTCTAACCCCAGGGGGATTAACACTACTCTCCTGCAGGAATCCTTAATATGTTTGTGAGTTTAAAGGCAGAAAGGCAGGCAGGCAGGCAGACAGGCAGGCATTATTGCTGTATCTGCCTAATTAAAAATTTAGATGGCAACTGATCCCCAGTAAAAATTTACCCTACTGCAAAATAAATGGGAGGTCCTGCGGTACTTCAGTGACCGTTTTCAGTATTAATGATCCGAGGGATGAAAAGATACCCATCCTCTCAAAAACAAACCAATAGCTGAAATCTATATGGGAAAATAACAATTTATATTTCTGTATATCAATTTAAATCAACCACTTTGTTCATGCAGATGTAAAAGCGATAAGTGAGGTAGACATACAGGTGGCTGTGTATATGTTTAGTGTGGTTTGTTGTGGCCTGGTGGGCTATAAAAACGGAATTTCCGATCTGGGATAAATGAAGCAGCCTGAAGTGAAGTCTGACGATGTTGCTTATTAGCAAAGCAAATAACACAAAACATACAAGTTTTTCTAAGTCATTATTGGAGGTTGGGTAAATCAGACTTTAGCACAAAAATATTGTTGACTAGCACTTGCTACGTACTAATATAGATCAATATAAAACTAGGCAGTGGCCCCTTGTCAAAGGGCACGAGACTGTACAGTGTAACCCTACAATCTTACCCTTGAACAACAAGCGCAACTTTAGCTGCTCCAGTACACTATCCAGCTGTGTAAACAAGAAAAGTTAAGCTGCCCTTGATATACGTGACAGCCAAGTAACGAGATGCTAAATGGGCAACAACCGCGCTTTTGATTTCCTGCAATGATAATTTGCTTTGATGTATGGGTCAGAGTAGCCTTTTAAACAGCACTGCGTCTTGCACTTAGAATTAATTTTCCATCGTCGCGTCGAAACGAACTAAGTGAACAACCTTGACTTGAGGTGAACAGGTAATCAGGTGACAGATGTCCCAAGGAAAGACTCGCGAGCGAGCCGCTTCCCCCATGCCCCAGCACCCCTATCATTGGCCCACTCTTATCACAAGCCGGTGCTCACCTCCAATATCTGCACTGATTAATTCAGGGAACCCTCCGTCCCCAACAGCCCTGCCACTTCCTCTTAGCGTTGGCCGCTCAGGCCTGCTCAGCAGAGGCTTCGTTGTTAAGGGGAAGAATTTACAAAAGCTACATATTAATTCCACTGCTGTCACCTCATCTTGCAGGACCTAATAAAGAAGTAATTTCTCCCATTGCACGAGCTGACAGTGTGCCCGGGTGCTATGCTCCCAGCAATAACCCAATCCAAACATCATATTTTTATTGAGATAATTGGAGGCTTAGTAAATGGAGGCTCAGTTTGTGGGACTGATTTGGCAGGTGATGGCTGCATGTTGCTGTAATAGTGTTATGACAGCAGACCATGAAGAGAATTAAGATAAGAAGCGGGGGGGTTGGTACCACAAGAAATACCTGGTTTTTTTCTGTGTGTATACAAAGAATAGAAAACTGCTTTCCAGATGGCATTCTTCCTGGTAGTCTTTTCTGGCAAGAAATATAAATCATTTTGAGATCATTTTGTGTTCTGTTAGAGTACAGGATACGCAATTAAAAATCAAAAACTGCAGAGTGGGTGCAAATTTTAAATGATCATGTGACTAATGTTACTTTAATACTGCATTTTGACTTCTGTGAATTTGTTTTTCAGAACACATGCTTGAAAGTGAAACCTAAATGTTTCATTGTGCCTTTTCTACGAGGTTTTTGTGTGGAGATGCAGACCCAAGTTAGGGATTTATGATGTTAATCTTGAGAATTGCACTCTGTCATAATTTTCATTCATAATACAACTTGCTTTTGTATATGTTTGTGTATGACATTATCAAGACAGTGTGACAAACAAAGCTTTTAAGTCTCATTTTACAAAACGGTTCTCCACACATTTTAAGTGACAATACTGGGCCAATTTATTTGTCACATTGCGATAATGGCTGTTATTCTCTCACTGTGTGTGATACACAACAGACACAGTTCTAGAGAGGTCAACTGCTTGCATATTCAGATGTGTAGTTTCCCCAAGAAATCACCATGTGTTATTCTCACATGTCAATCTTGTAAAGCAGTGCATATTAAAGACTTTGGGAAAAATTAAAATTAAATGGGACTCCTAGGTGACTTTACTAGCATCATCATCATCATCATCATCATCATCACCATCACCAGAGTAGCTCAAGTCCCAGAAGTGTCTACAGCAGGGCCTCGCTAACCTCTGCTATTCTGAGGTAAAACATAAAACTGCTGCTGGTTTTTCTCCTTAATAGGAATGCATGGAACAGGTCTTTAGCATGCTGAATGCTAAGGCTACCCAGTCAGCACACAGCCCCCAGGGGCATGCTGCTCTTATACGCTGTATGGTACTGCCATGTTACAGGGTGCTGTAATTTAGTATGTCCACTATGCAACACCAATTGTCAAAATTTACTACACTTTATAATCAAATTTACTGTGGTTGCTACGGACAAAAGCTTTTGCTAGAAGTAAAACTTATTGTGGACAAGGTGTTCATTAATGAGGAATTTCAGAAGGAATAAAATGCTGTAGGGCTCCTCTGAGCAAAGCAGGAACACTGTGTTCAGTCACCGTGGCCCCATTACTCCACCCACAAGCCGGAACTCTTCTAGCTAACAAACTCAGAATGCGAGTGGACGTTTGAGCTACAGCACAGTCCAATAACCCTTTAAAGATTTTTCTCGACAAGAACGTGGGCCTTACCAGTCAAACCCCTCTTATTGTCAAATAAATCACGGCGCTGCACCATCAGAGAGGTTAAGGGGCGTGAAATCATTATGCGTTCAACTTTGCACGTCTTGTAATCAGGGGCAATTAGACTTTATTACCTGGTCATAACCTTGCAGTCTGGGGGTTTGCTTGCTCACTGTGCCTTCATGCTGTGAGCACAATATTGTCAGTTCAACCAGGATGTCAGGTGGGGGGGAGGGTGGTTTGTGGCATGATTTTTTAATGCTAGTGTACAGGTGTGCAGTGTTGAGCAGCCTTTCATCCAGGCCACCTGTCACACCTCCATTAACATCATTTGACACTGGCAGACTGTACAACTTTCAAAACAGACTCTGAATGGACAGGATTCCTGGATCACAACTGCTTACCAGCCTGTAGTCACTGGTGAGTTTGTGTTGGTTCATATGTGACCTAAGTTAAAAAAAACAAGGTCTTTTGCATCATGGATGGATGTGTCACCAGCAGACAGACACAGCATGTCAAACATATGTTTGCAGGTCTGCCAAACTTCAAAAAACTAACCTGAAGTAACGTTAGTTACTAAATGCTTTGACTTGTGGGTAACCTACACATGGTTCTCAGCATGAAGTTAAAAGTTTATTATTTTCTTCACATCTGACTCACCAATGAAAAAATTGGTCTTGGGCCCACTATAGTGCTGACTTCATGGAGAATTACACTGATATAAGAAAATCTTTCATCTTTTGAGTCTGACATGTGCATAGGTAACTCATAAATACTGCAAATTGTGTTTAAAGTTTGCATGTTTTCACTGTCATGCATTGTAAGCTCACTGGTGTTTCCAAAGTGTGTGTGCATGTGCCCTGTGAAGGGTTGGTGCCCCCTTTGGGTTGTGTTTGAATGTGTTTGAATATGTTCCAGGCCCGTCTGTGACTGTGACCCTGTGTACGATAAGCAGTATGTATTGATGGATGTTTTATGATATAAAGTCATTTGTTTGTTTTACCTGTGATATTTGAAAAACTATACACACAGTAATGCAGTTATCACCTTGTGATAGGCAGAGCAACACAGCCATGTCAGCACAGTAATGCAGTTATCACCTTGTGATTGGCAGAGCAACACAGTCATGTCAGCACAGTAATGCAGTTATCACCTTGTGATAGGCAGAGCAACACAGCCATGTCAGCATCATCTCCATGAAGCTCAGCCAGCTCAACAGGAATGGGATTTCCACTGGTATCCCTAAGACCAAAAGTGTGGTGAGCAAACATCATGATGCCACAAATGTTAAATGTTAAAGTTTTGTAATAGGCGGAAATAAACATTTTTTACCTTTGTGTTGGCAACCGTAGTTGCTATACAGTTGAAGAATATATTTAGTAATACAAATGGAAAAATACTTAAAAGTACTTATTTCCACGTTTTATTGGAAATCAATTTTAAAAACATGCAAATTTTAATTTATGGTTTCAGTTTGTGTCATCATCAGAATATCTTTGAAATAATTAAATGTGCTGTTAAAACACAACAGGACTGTACCGACTTTTTAATTATCTGACTCAGTGCTTAAACTCTCGGTATGAGTATTAAATCAGTACATAATCTTCAGGGATATTCATAAACTGTAATTATGCTGAACATTTTTATTCTCTTTTGTGACTATAGAAGAAATTGGTAAAGGTTGTAACCAACACAACAGAAGTGAAAGTAAACACTTTAGCTTCTCATTTACAAAATGACAGAGATCTTCTGGAAAATGTACTGCCTTTTAGAGTGTATAAAGACATTAAAGCAGCTTAATGCATTTAGGTATCCCATCCTCCACAGCTTCCACTGTATTTTGACTGCAAAATATAAAACAGAACGACAGAAAGACAGACTCTTCGACTTTCTTACAAACTCATATTTTGACCTACTTTCTAAGGATACAGTTGTTGATGCTCTGTAATTACTCTAGAAATTGGAGATATATATTGATAAATGAGGCTTTTGACTTTCAAGATTTAAAGAAAATATCTAAATTAAGCCTCAGGGTTCTAATTACTTTTGGAATATTAGTATGCCCTCATTTCTTTCCTTAGTTTATTACATGGACCTAAATCTTCAATATGACAGAATAAAAATGTTCTGGGTTATTATGGCACGTTAAATTGTTAATCACAAAATGACATGTTCATGGACAGCAATTGGTCATCTGAGAAGGTTTGTGACCAAACACTCTGTTAAATTTAGCAATGAACGATGTAGTTTGTGTCAGTATTAAAATGTCACACATAATTGCATTTGTTACAGAACTTGATTAGAGTAGAACAGCTACCTGAGATGCCTTAAAATACATTATTTAAACATTGAAGCTAAAACTGAAAATGAGCGTCCTCCTACACAGCACTGGAATCAGCCAGGTTCATCCCAAGGACAAAAGCAGAATTCAGTGAAGACCCGATTTGCAACCAGTAACATCTATAAAGTTCTGGTGCATAGACTCTTTTCTCCATTGCCTCAAGTAAACATACAAACAACACCCAGCAAAGTAAAACAGAGCTAGCTAAACAAAAGGGGAAAATAAAATTTAACAATAAGCTCTGTATCAAAACGTACACAAATGTTAGACACATTATTACGGTGGTACAGCAAAAAGAAACAATCACAAAATAAATTTCACAAAAAGCATACATTAAAAGTAAGAGATTACTGAGGGAAGGATGAAACACTTGTCTTTGGTCTTCTCCTTGCTGTGTCTCCCTGTGTGAAACAGCTGCTGAGCAGTGCTTTGTGTCAGGGTTAACACACAGCCACTTCCATATCTACAGTCTCCTCTCGTCTTTGCTTTGAAGGAGTCATAGCTGGAGACTGGTCACTGTTAGACAGGCTGCCCTGGTCAGCTCCTGTGCATATTGCTCTTAAAGGTAAAATGTGGGGCCTACCTGTCTAACAACATCATCATCATCATCATCATCATCATCATCATCATCATCATCATCATCATCATAATAACAATAATAATAATAATGAGGTGGCACAGTGGCATGGTGGTTTGCACTGTTGCCTCACACCTCCAGGCCTGGGGTTCGATTCCCACTTTGGGTCTGTGTGCTTGGAGTTTGCATGTTCTCCCTGTGCTTGGTGAATTTTCTCTGGCTTCCTCCCACAGTCCAAAGACATGCAGGTTAGGTTGATTCATGTGTCCAAATTGCCTGTTGTGTGTGTGCCTGTGCCTGCCTTGTGGTGGGTTGGTGCCCTGCCCTGGGTGTCCCCTGCTCTGTGTCCTATGGGTTCTGGCATGGGCTCCAGGCTTCCCTATGACCCTCACCAGGAATAAGCCACATAGAAAATGAATCGATAATAATAATACTGTGGTGGGTTGGAGCCCTGCCCTGGGAGTCTCCTGCTCTGCCTCCTGGGATGGGTTCCAGAGTTCCTGTGATTCTGAATTGGACAAGAGATATAGGGAATGGATATGAATAAATAATAATATTATAATAATAAACTAAACATATTTACACAAGAAAAAAATTACAGAGTTTAAATAACACAAAGCCCACTGTCAGATATATTCAGAAATATGCACGAGTTATTTCCCCATGACACTACATACCTTTGTTATATTTGCAACATCTGTCCTGCAGTTATGTGCCATAGTGAATGAAAAGAACAAGCAACACTGCAAAGTTTGAAAAGAAAGATTTGTGGGGAACACTAATTTGTGGACCACAGTGAGAAGTTCAGGCAGTTATCCAAAGGTCAGTGAAAAGCCAAAGTGTTGCAGAACAGATCAGACCATGGCAACAGCAACGGAGGCTTTCAGCAAGATGTCCTAAAATCACACCGCAAGACGTATAACTGTCAAGTAACCTCAGCTGTGGGATGCAATGTGCTTTCTGGAGGCATTTAAGTTTGGGAGTAAGAGCAAGTTCTGTGGAAGTACTTCTCAGAAAATTGTCCAGGCAGGCCAATTAAGGACCCGGGCCAACTGAAGATGGTGTGTTGCCACATCCTTCCATCGCTCAAGGGGCAAAAATGACCCCTGGAACCTTAACCAGCTTTAAAACTGTCTGCAGAAAGGTAGTGGACAAAGGCAGCATAAAAACACCATAGTGTAAATAAATCCTCGATTGATTTTATTTTCTGTTATTTTCTCATACTAGGGCCCTTGCAGACTGAAGCCTTTGCCATTGGCTGTTTTGCTTTTTTTTCTTTTCTTTTTTAAGTGTTCCAGAAAGAAAACAAAGGCTTAAACGTAGACTTATAAACTGTCCATTTTTGCTGCAAGACCAAATAACATTTCATACAAAAAATAGCTTGGCATTCTAAAGGTTAAAATGTAGAGGAGAAAGAATTTTACATGTAGTTCTTGACAGAGGCAATGGGCACTGAAATTCTGATATCGACACAAGAAAATATTCTGAGCAGTTGTTGATCCCAGGGTTTGTGTTTGATGTTTTTGAATTGATTGGTTGTTTTCCTTATGAATCATGGGATGTTGAAAGGTATGCACTTGGAGTGGAACATCAAAAGAAAAACTTACTGCCTCGTTATTTGTTAATAAGGACAGGAATATAAACCTGTGCTCAGTCAAAAAGTTAAATAGGTAAGGGTGCTGAATCTACAACTAAAGTAATAATCTGGAAGTGAAGAAGACAGCATTCCAGTTACCATAAGATGTAATGAAAAGAAATAAGATCAAGCGTTTTGAGGCAAAGCCCTTCTTCATTGTCCACAACAACAGTAACTAGAGTGCCATTCCCTTGACTTTTAGGTTAATAAGGAGAAGCACGGGTAGTTTAAGACAAGTGGTATTACATTTATCCCTAAAAATGGATCACATCCTATGAGACGACACAGTTATTATCCTGCCTTCATTAGTTCAAAATGATACTTAAGATATTTGTGCATATATAATTTGATTACTGATTCAAAATGTTAATTTTTGTCAATTCAATGATTCTGTTTTGTTAACAGAAAATGCAGCCTTAAAAAGCTGTTAGCTCTTAAATGTTTATTGATTTTGTGAGCTGTTTGGATTACAGGTTTTCAGTACGTCCATTCCTTGATCACAGAGATGTTAAAGTGTCCTGTCACTTTAATTTTATTCATGCAGGAAGGTGTCATTTCATCAGTGAACTGACAAACTAAGCTGTTGTCTGGCTACGCTTAATTATTACAGTAAGGATGTCAATGTTTGTCAAATATCTGTTTACAGGGTCATGTGTGGCCTGGAGACTGTCCCAGATAGCAATGCAGTATACACCAGTGAAAGAGCACAAATTCATCACAGGACACACTCACACACTAAGGGTAACTTAGAGCGTCCAGGTCCCCTGGCCTGCATGTGTTTGGATTTTGTCAGGAAACTGGGGAACATGACAAAAGAAGAAACTCACACATGCACAAGCAATAAATGCAAACTCTACACACACACACACACACACACACACACACACACACACACACACACACACACACACACACACACACACACCTAAAAGCCAAAACCTTAACCCCATAGTGCCACCCACTAAGCCTGGGGAAATGTCCCTGTGTTTGGTTGAAACTGATGAGCCGATCCACTAGTCTAAACACTGAACTGAAGGTGACCAATCATGAGCAAATGTTTGATGAGCAATCAGAAGCAAAACCTGGCTATTCAATATGGTCAGAAGACTTGTTATTTAAACTTGGCTGCTGGGTTTGGCAGTGGATGGATCAGACTTCCTTTTTCCCACTGTGGTTGAGTCTGTGAGATCTGGCAGTGCTTGGCAAGTCACTTCTTTTCATGTCCTAATATTCTGCAAGATGACTGTGGGAAGTCTTCCTGAAGCTCACTCCTTCTTGTAAGCTTGTATTGGAAAGCTGATATGACCCGCAGCCCTCCTATTAATTTTAAGGAAATGATTGCAATTAAACTTGCATGTAAATTTTTATTTAGCATTTCTAATTTCTGAAACGCCACCATGGGCATCTTAAAAGATACAGATTTTTAGTGGTCTTTATTGAGATGAGGACCCAAGATTTAAAAGATTTCTTTGAATGCAGTTAGGAATGATTGAAGAAGTTGATGCTTTGATTGTACTGATTATTCAAATTCTCTTGCTCAACAGTAAGTAGTCCCCACTAATCTCTTTCACTCACTCTCTCTCACACACACACACACACACACACACACACACACACACACACACACACACACACACACACACA
>JABJVR010031715.1:0-34544 GCA_025773905.1 Chitala chitala
AGTGTGCGAGATTTTTCTAACCCCACAATCCTCCCCCACCAACACACCCACACACCCACCCCCCCACACACACACACACACACACACACACACACACACTGCTAATATCTGTTTGTCTTTGATACAACTGTTGTTCTTAATCAAAAGGTTATGACCTGATATGTTCTGGAAATTCAAAGACATTTTAGATCACAGCACCGTGGTGAGCACTTTACCTGTGGCCACTTTTCTGTGTGGGCATTGTCACAGCAAGCCAGTCACCACACACACACACACACACACACACACACACACACACACACACACACAGGTGAAATGTCATTAAAAAGGCGGACCGCTGCAAAGGCCCGCGGTCCATGAGAAAATGTGGTGTATTACGTGTATTAAGTGCTGTTTGTTTAGCACTACTTATTCCTGATGTCCAAACGATCTAACGCCACCCATTGTAAACACAAAGCGATATATCGCCAATGTATATGTGCTGACTGGGTGATAATCCCCATGGACAAGGTACATACGTGACAAGAATTCATAATCAACTATATGTTCTACCACAGGGGTGCCCAGTACGTCGATTGCAATCGACCCGCAAATCGCAAATGTGGTCCAGGTAGATAGCGCAGCATTCAATATATACTGTTTTCTTATATCTTGCCTTTTCTTAGTGTCACATAACACCCTCCCCCTAGCTTCAAAGGCACCTCACTTGACCTTCAAAACCAACATGCTTTTTTGTCATGCTTCTTTGGATGATGTAGCATGCATAGGACGGCAAAGTGGCCTGTGGTTGTGCATTTACGGCAATTGGATCTAGGTCTTTTTTTTTTTTTTTTTTGTATTTTAGGACCGTAGGTTCACATGCTTCACTAGTAATGAAATAATTTTAACAGCAAGAAACAGGACTATATGCACAAAAGTATAAAAAAAAAATTGAAATAAAATCTTAAATGTGGACTTTATTTTCAATACTCATCATTTTCTGCTTTTACGTGATAGTAAAAAATACATATAATACATGAATAAACTACATTATTCAGTCCTGCTCTAAAACTACACTTATTACATTGCTTCTTTATACAGCTTCCCTATCAGTATGGTAAATATTAAGAAATCCTTGCATATTAAGGTTTGACAATCTGGTTGTTTAGAATGAACAGAAGGAAATAATGCAATTCATTTTGACCTAGTTAAAGAAATTTGATTTTTTGTGTTAGGAGCCGAACTATGACTTCCCTCACTAAACACTCAACTTTACTAAGTCTAACACTGTATATAAAAATTATATATTATTCTACTGTTTTCTTGCAGCTTTTTTTTTCCTTTTACATACAAACAAGCACATACCTTAGATTAACCTGAGGTCAAACGAACTGTATTCTGCTACGTGAGCCATTTACTCTAACATGTACCTGTGCTGGCACTGTTAGCAGTGGTCCTGTTGAACATATGCTATTTCACAGTCAAACTATATTCGATTTGCTCCTCATATATAAGTCCATATAAAAATATACAAATATCAAATAATAAAAGTATAATAAACTCTCAAGCTGGTGCAGACTGCAATTTAAAGTGCTCAGTAATTTGAAACTCTGGGCCCCATCCACGTTATATGTTCTCTTCTATGCGCTGCTTCACTTGCAGCTTGCGTGTGATCCATAGCTTCACCGATGAGTACGCGGACACCGTGGTGCCATGCTCACGTGCGTCAAGAGCTAACTTTAACATTGTAGCACTTTGAGATTTGATCCAAGTGTAAAGTGCATTATAAATAAAATGTATTATTATTATTATTATTATTATTATTATTATTATTATTATTAAGAGCTGCCAAATGACTACGTTTTACTAACGTCAGTTTAATTACGGTAAATTTTCTGGCGTTAACTCAAACTCTAAAAGAACACAGATTCACTCTGTGATGATTACTTAGTGATCAGTTATGTTACACTGTTATAACTGACACATCGTAACGTTGGCGTAACGTTTTGAAAGTGCAGACACAAATACAGTGACACTGCGGTTCGATGAGATAATAAATATCACAAATGTACTGTACCTCGGCGTGGATGAAGAAATCAGTGAAGATTACGTAAACCTTTTTTGCGTTTTAACGTGATACTTTTGTGTTAGAATGAGAAACTTTTACACTTTAACAATGATTTTTGTATTTTAATGAGATACCAAATTATTGCGTTTTAACCGAAAAAGTTTTTGCGTTATAACACAAGATCAGAAAGTTCTGTTTTAAAATGAAACTTTCTCATTATTTCACAAAAACAGCAAAAGTTTTGTGCTATAACGCACAAAACTTATCGACACTTTTGTGTTTTAATGAGAAACGTTTTGCATTATAACACAAAAGCAGTACTATGTGTTATAATGTGAAACTTTCTCGTTATTTCACAAAACCAGCAAATCTCATTAAAACGACTGGCCTGTAGTGTAGGCATGGATGGGGTCTCATTGCCACGGCGGCCCACAATGCCTTTATTATAGGGAAAACAGTGTATATACACACATACTGTATATATGAGTCATAGCCAATAACAAATGCCTAATCAGGAGCAGTGAATTAAGTGAATATTAAGAAGAAATTGATTAAAAGATAAAAAAAATATTTATACCATAACTTCAAAAAATTATAAGCAACATCACTAAGTTTTTGGCAGGTTTTTAAAAATCTTTTTTAAAACAGATAAGGCTTGTTTACAATTTCTGGAAACAAAATCCTGTACCTGCTGTAGCCCCCCGGACCATGCTTTGACATTTATGATCTGTGGCTTTTGACTCAGAGGAAATGAGGAACCAAAAATGGATTCCTGCCAACAGGACATCTCAGCAGGCCCAGAAGGTGGGATGGGACACCTCACTACACAGCTGCATAACTACGACCTAAAACAACAATCAGTTCTTGCCTCTGTGTATGTGTGTGTGTGTGAGTGTGTGAGAGTGTGTGTGTGTGCGTGTGTGTGCGATATGTGAGGAGAGATGGCAATGCAGTCATCAGATCTGTTAAGAGGCCTTGGATTATTTGTGATGTACCGCCTTCGTTGGCGGCTACTGGTGGTTCAAGGGTCCAAGAATTGCACTTTTCAAAGATGATGATGATTATTATTATTATTATTATTATTATTATTATTATTACCATCATCTTCATCACATTTTTAGCTGGTGCCAACTATCTAAATTGTGATTTTAATACAGGCAACAGTCTCCCATGGTGGCATAAATGGCCAGCTCTGTCACACTTTCCAGTGTGGATCCAGCTAATCATAGTCATCATTCAGTAATCAAGTCACTCCTGACCTTATCAACCACAACAGCATTTAAGTGGCGTTTTCTCACCCTGTCAGCATGAGGTCCTTTGTGTTGCTAATGACAAGTCCTGAGCGTAACAACGTGTCTGTGCTGCAGTCCTGTGCTCCAGCTCCAATTTCCCGTGTCTTCATGCTGTGTTGTTGCCTCTGACTGACCTCCTGACTATCCAACCTCTTATCTGCCTGTCTTCTACTGTTTTTGGATTGTTTTATTGCCCCGGTTCAAATCATGGTTTCCATACCTGTCAACCCCATGAAGGTCTAGTCTTTACAAACAACTGTAGTTGCCCTTATGAAATGGTGCCAACCCTTACATGACTGAATTGGGTTGCCACTGCATAGCAATCCAAACTAAATATATGTATAACAGACAGGCACATGTTAGAAATAACATGTAATTCCAAAACAAACAATGAAAAATTAGTAAGTAATGGCAATGCAACAGTAACATGGCAATCCGACAGCAGCTACTAGACATTCTTAACTGCAAATAAGTATAAAAAAATTACTATATTGTATGACTGGCAGTAGAAACTGGCATGCTTAGAAGAACATAGTCATGTCTGAGGACACTCTGATATTTCACTGTGCTGTTTATAAGAGCATGTTGTAGATTTGGCCGACTGTAACACATTGCTTGAAAGACTGAAATCTAAAGCACGGCATGTCACAGTACATCTTAACTTGAAGAAAGGCTGTAAGGATATCTACTCTCATTACTATTTTAAATTGTTTCAAAATGTTTAAAATGTTTGCTAGCCACATTATAAGTTTACATTTGGAAAAATTGCTCACTGTATACTCACAGAAAGGCTAGACTGGGAAAAAAAATATGCCCTGGCATTTTTGGCCCAGGCAGCCCACCACTAAAATCTAGAATCATTCCATACAATAACAGTATAATAATAATTGTATCGACCCCAAAGTGCGTCGGCCCACTGGGAAAATGCCCGCTATGACAAATTACCAGTCCAGCCCCCAGTTGGTTAGTAGGTCTGACGGCTGTCCACCACAAGGTTGGCCGGCTGCTCTAGCATTGAAAGAATGTCCTGATTTATTTATTATTATTTTTCCAGTTACTTCCGTTAACATAAAAACATCGTATGTGCATGAGGGGTAATCCCGACGGGCCCAAAAATGTTAGAATATTAACGCACTGAACTAAAGACACAAGTCCGTCAAATGGCGGGCTTATAATGACGTAAATTTGACTAACGGACCTCGAATTTAGCAGTATTAACTCCGCTACATACGCATAGAGTTAAATAATAAATCAATCCGTGAAAAAGCCATTTTAATTTCTTGATTCAAAAGTGTCATTATTACTAAACACAAGTCACCGAGTATTACCTTACAAGTAAACACTTATCTACTGTTAGAAAACGTGCAACACTCTTGCATTTGAAATATGTCTTTTGTTTTTTATGTTGTTTTATATATATTTTTTTTTTTCTTCGTCTTTGCTAATGAAAGTGGAATGTTATTAGGCATTTCACGTTATAAAATTCTGAGATTTTTATCGACCGTTGAAAAAAAAGCCTCTTCATTTAAAACAAAAGCAAACCATTATGATATCCAAAGGAGAAATACCCACTGGAGCCCTGGTGGATGATCTTTCCCAGGTAGTTTTACAGGGCATGCATACACTCACACGCCGCTCATGAGCCACCTGTGGAGTGTCACTTCTCAATGGACCTCAAGTAAAAAACGTTTCTGTAGCAGTTATGGGTATATGGTGTTCAGTTAAATGGTATAACAGAACAGGTCACCAGAGACGTAAAAAAGAAAAGTACTTTATTCTTTGGACGTAAATTTCGCCAAAGCATTTCCTCGATTAAACTTTGCTTGTTTCATTGCTGGTTCAATCATTAATTAAACTAGTTCGTTCATTTCTTCAACTCCTAAACGTATGACATAGTTCATAAATCACCTGGAAATGGCATAACCTATCACTGAATGCTGCTTTAATGTTATATATAAATTGACACCCGACAGCCCAACATATTTCATTACTTTCAGTTCAATTCAGTTCAATTTATTTTTATATAGCGCCTTTTACAACAATGTGCCTCCCATTACTTGGGATTATGATTGGTTTAACTATGATAACTGAACCGCGCCGCTGTAAAAGAATAGTTTTAGGTCGCACTTTGTCACAACACCTGTAATATTCATGTTGAGGTTAATCCTGCGTTCATGCTCCTGCACACCATATAACTACAGACACTTTACCAGTCCTAGTCCAGTATGTCTACAATAAAGCATAATCTGTGCTCTTTAACAGTTAAACCATCAATACACACTCCCAGTTTACAGGCAGCCAGTTTAGAAAACCTTTGGTTATTTACCATTCCAGAACTTCGCTATATAACTGCAAGTAAAAATGTGCAGAGATATAAATAATAAATAAATAAATAAATAAATAAATAAACGCAAAAACAGAGCGAAATGTCATATGCAATATTAAGTTAGACGTAATTATATAAAATTAAAAAATGAAACTAACATGTGGCCTGCATTTAGCCGTTTCATATTTCTACACAAATAGGATTCAAACAGTACAAAGTATGGCACAATTCAATAACGATAAAAAAGTACTTACTTAAATGTTCCACATAAATAATGACGCTTTCGCGTTGTACCGCTGCCTGTTTGTAATAAAAGTGTTTTTGTTTTCTAGTGGGGTAGCTGGTTAATAGATCTTCACACTAATTCAAACAGCATCGGCAAGGTGTAATAAAGTGTGAGAAAGTACAGACTAGTGATCTGGAGTGCAGGGCAGCTCCATCACCACTAACATTGCGCCTGTTCTGCGGAGTCGGACGCGTCTGCGCATCACCGCCTTCTTTGGTTACTTCGCTACACCCCCTTTTACCGCATCAAGCAGCTGTATTGAAAAATACGAAGATTTCACCCCCTCTCCCACTTCCTGACATCCCGACCCATTAAAGAACCGGAGATGTGACGCGTTTGGAAGGACTAATGCAGTTTAACATCTTTTCGCCTTCAGTGGCGACAAAACACATTATTTTAAAATCTAAAATAGAAGCACTGTGGTCTGTTTACGTTTTTAATTACAGTAATCTGATGTGCATTTTAAAACTGCCACTGCAAAATTTAACAACAAAATAAAAAGTTTTTTTTTTTTTTTTTTTTTTTAAGGCCATTTCACCCCAAGTGATTAGTGTAAGGACGCGGAAACACCCCTGCACACGATGCAGTACTAATGTGACGCCGTGTTTCACCTTACAGGAAGTCTACTACTCGGAAAGCAACTGTGGAAGCTTGCGGCTTTTTTTCGCATTATCGGCCTTTCTGTACATGCGTTTGCTCTTTAATGACGTGTTCGGCCTCTAGTAGGTTTTCTCACTTCTGTCTCGTACCACCTACAGGTACACAAAAGATAATGTAAGGTCATAATTTTTTAGTCGTTACATTCATATTTTAAAACTTTAACATAACGGAACAGCAAACATAGCTGCTATAAGAAAATAAAAGAGAAGACAGTATGCTTCTGTATATGTCTGTGGCTAAACTCTAAATTCGTTTTCATGTGCACGAAAGGTAACAGTAGTTTGCGTCAAAATTTTGTCTACAAACACGTAAACACGGGGCTGACTGATTAGAGTACATGGTCCTTTCATGGCTAACGAGCATCTGGTACAGAACGGGATTCTGCATGTATGCCGTTACTATTTTTGTATATAGCGGTAATATGACGCAGTTCATAGGTGTTAATAATATTTATAGCACTCCTGGTAAAATAAATGGATGGTCTCCACACTATAAGTGCACTAGTAACCACACAGCTTACACATATGCCTGTATTTGAGTTCAAACCACCAGCTGACTTTTTTTATTGCAGCATACTTTTGTCTCTGCTAAGTAATTATTTCCTAGTGTTGCCTGCTTATTGTATTGGTCTTAAGCATATTTTTATCAAAATGAAAACAGTTCCTTCGTGAGTTTTGACTTGAAGTGGGTTCTTCACCTACTTACTGACCTCAGGCCTGCAGACTGTGTGGGATCAGTGCAGAAAGCACAGAATGCTGCCAGTGCGGAAAGACGTGTGATGAAAAGCGTTCAATGTGAAAAGATCTAATATCTTTTCATCAAATATGTGAAAAATTGGATCATTATGTTTCTCTGACTGTAATTAGGGCAGATAATGGCTGAAACAGAAGGGAAAGAAATAAAGAGTGACTCAAGCTCCAAGTTACTTCTTGATTTTTGTCTTTATTTAGAAGTATCAAAAAGGACTATGGGAGTAATTTTAATTTTTGAAAATAGATGTCACACTTTCACAATTTCCTCAATACATTTATATATTTTTGACTTAGTTTTGTTAGCAAATTTCTTCAGTTGTTTCCCAGAACTGATCATCTGGTCTAAAATGATGACTCTAAAATGACTCTTATATATTTTTTAAATGTGTAAATCTGGTTGCATTCTGGACAAGATGCACTTATATTTTCATAAAACATCAAAATAATGTTTAAAAGTCAAGCCTAACTTTTAAATTAAAATACAGTTTATTTATTTATTTTATATTTATTTTAAATACTTTGTTTTAATTTTGATTAGAATACTTCTTTTTGCTAGTTGCTTCATTTGAACAACAAAAACAGGAAGCCTGCATTTAGAAAAGTATGTCCAGCTATATCACCATAACCATGTAGTTTCCATGGAAACAAAATGCAGTAGGAAAGTAAACATACTGTTCAATATAGTTTCACTGATTGCTCCTCTTCACACCATAGAGTGAATATAAAGCACAGAAAATTTGTAATTGTTGGGAAAATTTCTCTATCTTCAATAACTCTCAGGACACCAATGGAGATGGTTGAAGCAAGAAAATGTTTAATGCTCATATGAGGGAGAGTCCTCAGAATCAGCTGAACAACTCTCAGAGTTAAAATAATTACACAGTTTATATAGATGGTTGTGCTGGTATTTGTGTGCGGGGGGGGCATTCACACAGGTGCTGTTGGGAAGATAAGCCTCAAGGCTATATATTCTGCAAGCACAGGCATCAGGTTCAATAACATTTCTGCAACACTGAGCCATTTCAACACTAAACATATTAATTCACAAAAGGCCTAACACTTAATTTTTCTAACAGTAATTAATAAAAAAGGACCCTGCAGGTTATGATTTTTAAAATACATGGTCAGAAACTCAGCAAAAGTCTTCACATAGGTTCTTCTCCTTGGTGACATTTGATACACAGGCTAAAAGATTAAGTGTTCGTTTTGTTGCTTCTGTTGCTCAAGGACATATTAGAAGAGAACGACGTTTTGTGAAGACTCGTAATCAAGGGAAGCCATGAAACACATTTGTTCATGGACTGAAGGTCAGACCACTGTGGGAATCACTCAGAAATTTGTTCTAAAATCTCATGCACTATGGTCTCAGTATTCATCAGGAGAAACCTGTACTATAGATACCGATATGAATAGTATTCAGCATTAAAGGGCGTACTTACTGCACAAAATGATTAATTAACATATATAATCTGTATTTGGACCTATACTATATATTATATAGGTCCAAATACAATTAAGGAGCTCTGTAAATATTAGAATCAATAAATTTTTATATAGCGCTTTTTGCAAGACTTACTGGAAATGATCTTTTAGAAATGAATTCCAAATATTGGAATAAAAACAAAAATTAAAAGCCAGATGACAACAATGGAGAGGAAGGAAACGCCACATCGGGGAGAATGAAAACCTCTGGGAGTTTAAGGTCGACAGGCTGTCCAACCATGGGTATACTAACATTGATAAGGGTACCCCTGGTGTCACAGGGCATCCAAACCAGGCATCAAGCAGACAAATAGTAAGAAGAGTGGCAAAGAGGGATTACTATAGAATTAAGACTTATACTGGCATTTAAAGAACATATGGGTATGCTGGTGCTTGACCTTTAAATGCCTAATATGTTAGTAAAAAAATTGAAATCAGTTTTGTCCTGATTGTTAAGTAAGTCCTGTACTTAACAGTGAGCCAGTGGAGTGAGGACAGTATGGGACTCGTATGATCATACTTTATGATTCTGCTTATGGTTCTACCAGCTGTGTTTTGAATGCAGTGTAAAATGTTCAATGTGTTTTTTACTCACAGAAAGTAGAGCATTGCAATAATTCAACCTCCTGTAAAAATATGCATCTATAGTTTTGTCAGTATTTTCAGTCTTGTAAGAAAATACTCCATCCATCTATCTTCTGCTGCTTATCCAGGGCCGGTTCGCAGGGGCAGCAGTCTAAGAAGACATGCCCAGACTTTCCTCTCCCCAGACAACTCCTCCAGGTTTTCCAGGGGGAACGCCGAGTCGTTCCCAGGCCAGTCGGGAGACGTAGTCCCTCTAACGTGTCCTGGGTCTTCCCCAGGGACTCCTCCTGATGGGACATGTCCGGCACCCCCCCAGGGAGGCGTCCCAGAGACATCCGAAACAGATGCCCAAGCCACCTCAAGGTTCTTCTCGATGTGGAAAAGCAGCAGCTCTACTCCGAGCTCCTCCCTGATGACTGTGTTCCTAACTCTATCTCTAAGGGTGCACCTGGTCACCCTGTGAAGGAAACTCATTTCGGCCACTTATATCCAAGACCTCGTTTTTTCAGAGCAACCCCCACAGGATGCCACAGGGGACATGGTCGAATGCCTTCTCCAAGTCCACAAAGCGCATGTCGACTGGTTGGGTGAAGTCCCATGAATCCTGTAAACAGTCTTGGCTGAGCACTGTTTCCCCCTTCTGAGGCCCCATCCTGATGGTTTGCCAGATTTTCCTAGGTGCCTCAACACCACCGACTTTGCCTACCAAGGTGACTTCTACAGACAGAAACACGCATGTGCCATGGGTTCTCCAGTGTCACCTATAGTAGCTAACCTGTACATGGAAGAAGTGGAGAAGAAAGCACTCAACTCCTTCCCAGGGACGACACCAACCCATTGGTTTAGGTATGTGGATGACACCTGGGTTAAGCTCAGGATTGATGAAGTACAGGCCTTCACATGCCATATCTACAATATTGACACTAACATTAAGTTCAACAGAGAGGACGCAAAAGACAATAGGCTGGCCTTCCTGGACTGTGCAGTTCTCATCAGGACCAATGGAACCTAGAAGTCGAAGTGTACCAGAAAGCCACGCACACAGATCAGTGCCTGTTGTTTTGACTCCCACCATCCACTGCAACACAAGTTAGAGGTCATCAGGATGTTGCACCATAGGGCAGAAAACATCCCCACCTCCACAGATGGTATGAGGAAGGAGGACAGACACCTGAAGACAGCCCTTAAGACCTGTGGATATCCTAAGTGGGCCTTTAACAGGGCATCTTCTGGATCCATTAGAACCAAGATGGATAGAACTGACACCAAAACCAACGGAAGAACCTCGTCATCCCTTACATGACTGGAATATCAGAAAAACTGAAAAGAATTTTTGGGAAACACCAAATACCAGTTTATTTTAAACCCTCTAACACACTAAAACAGAGACTCATCCACCCAAAAGACTAGACACCTAAACAGAAGAAAAGCAATATAATATACACCGTCAAATCCAATGAAGAATGTTCGGAACTCTACATTGGAGAAACAAAACAACCGTTACACAAACGAATGTACCAACATAGAAGGCGCAACTCATTAGGACCAGAATCGGCAGTCTACCTCCATCTGAAGGACAAAGGACACACATTTGAGTACGAGAATTTCCACATTTTGGACAGAGAGGATAGATGACTTGAAAGAGGAGTGAAGGAAGCCATCTATGTACAAATTGAGAACCCTTCGTTAAAAACAGAGGAGGACTGAGACACAACCTGTCTCCTATTTTTCATGCTGCTATTTCATCCATCCCAAGGAAGATCAACACCTTTTCACATATCCATCATATGGGCCGCACCTAACAAATACCCCTTTATTTTGGTTACTGGTCATCATCCAACCCCCAATTTTTAACGACTTTAACCTACTTTCTTACAATAATGAGTCTATTCAGGAATGGGTGTGACCAGCAACCCTGGTAGGTATATAGTGATAGAATCTTCCCCACTTCCATCAGACTGAAAAAGCCTTTTGGTAAAGGTGAAACATTTCTGCATAAATGAGAAAGAAGTCCAGCTGACATGACTAAACGTCCAGATACCCTCACCTGGACGACTGAGAATCTTCATAGACAGTATAGCTTGAAGTCGGTTTACCAAACAGAATGATCAATGGTATCAAATGCAGCACTAATATGTACAGCAGTTGTGTACCCTGCATCACTGAATTCATTATATAATTTACATCCCAAGTTAAAGCTGTTTTGATGCTATGGCTTTGATAGAACCTATAGTGAAATTTATCTGGTAGACTGTTTGTGTGCAAATGTGATTAAACATATCATGACCATGCTTTTTAAAATATTCTTTTATAAAGATAGCAATGGGACATTTGAAATAGGTCAGTAATTGTTAATTAACAATGGATTAGGTTTTTTTAAAAAGTGGCTTAACAATTGCTACTGTAAATTGGTCAGTTACAAGGTGTAGCAGCAGGAGTAATACCACAGAGAGGACATGATAACTCCATAAGCACTGCACCTAGAGCCAGAATCAAACCCCAAGTCATGCATTTGTACTCTGTACTTTATACACTGTAACAAGAATATAACAAGATTCCAGTGGAACTGTTTAAAACTATGCAAGATGATGTTGTAAAAGTATTGCTCACTGAAAAACTCAACACTGGCCATTGGATTGGAACAGATTAACTTTTGTCCCAATTCATGAAAAGTGAAGTGTTGAAATTATTGAACAAATCTCAAATTCTAGCAAGGTAATCCTAATGATCCTGCAAGGAAGACTCCAGTAATACATTATAATACATACAATGTTATACTTACAATGTTATTTATGCAGATGGTGGAAAGCAAGAAGGCTTTTATTTATTTTTTTTTTTGTTGAGGCTTTTAATTAATTTACTTTTTTGTTGAGACCTTTAATAAAAGTGAAAGAAGAAGGAGCAAAAGTTGGCCTGCTGCTCAAGATCAAGAGAACCAAGATCATGTCAAACAACCCTATCAAATCTTTGGTGATAGCTGGGGCGGAAGTGCAAGCTGTGATGGATGCTGTCTACGTGAGCTCAAAGATTGTTGTAGATGGCGGCTGTAACCATGACAACAAAGAGAACTTTTTTTGGAGGAACAACTATGGGAAATATAGACAAAATATTAGACACAGATATTATGTTGGCAATTCATGTTTCTATGGTCCAAGCAATGGTTTCTCCAGTAGTGATGTATATAGGCAGTGAACACTAGGCTATTGGTAAGGCTGGATGTAAAATATTCGGTGCTTTTAAGGTCAGGATCTGGAAAAAAACACTGTTGACAGTTCATTGGACAGCAAAAAGAGGTAACAAATCAACACTGGAAGGAAAAAACCAGAGTAATCTTTTGAAAGCTTCACTATATGAAAAAGTTAACATATGGTGGTCACATAAGAAAACAGGATTTCTTGATCTTGAGAAGACCATTATACTGGGAGAAGCTGAAGGCAAAAGGATGGCAGACACTACAATGGAGAGACAGCATTACCATTACTGAAGCTATGCATATGATCTTGAAGGAGATTAGACAGGCAGTTTTGACAGAAAGGCCTGGCACTCTACAGTTTATGAGGTCACAGAGTTGCATAATAACAACAAAAACATTTGTCTCATTTATGATTTCTTGAAACCTCATACAAAGCACATGTTCAAAACAAAATTGGTTTGTATTCAAATTAAATTAACAGCAAATTGAAATCTGCAGGGGTGTATAGTTTGCACTGGTGCTAAAATTACATAGGTGAATATTTTCACGTGACCTGCATGGGGGTGATCACAAGTGGACTAGAGAAGTGTTCTGCAGGTGCTCATCAGTGCAGCACAGACAGCAGAGCATGTTGTCTGGCGTGAAAACTTTACCCTCTTGTACCTGCCAACCTCTGCAATCTGTCTCATTGTTCAGAGGCTACAATGTTAGATTAGTGTTTCACACATCAAAAGGCAAAATGACTTTTTATATTCACACCCATTTTGTGCCACAAAACAGACCTTTTTCCTCTATTCACAACCACAATACAATGAATTACAAAGTTTTTAGATTTTACACTTGAGAACACTGCTCACATTGTGCACCTTTAGCTTTAGTAAGTCATGGCCCTTTTCCACTGCACGGTAACTCAACTATACTGCGTGCTTTTGGTACCAGGCACTTTGTACACTTTCCACTGCAGATAGTAGATATGAAGCTAGATTCCTTTGTTGCCAATCAAACAGAGGAATGTTTGCACCTCCTCATTTGACCACAGTGGAGTTTTGTGGGCTGCCATATAATCAGTTAATAATAATGGATTAGTATAGTAAATACTTTAAACATAAAATAGGCTACAGTGTCATCCTCTATACTGCTTCATCCTGTTATGGGTCGCAGGAAGCCTGGAATCCATCCCAGAACACACAGAGCGCAGGGCAGGGGACACCCAGGGAAGGGTGCCAATCCACTGCAGTAGGCTACAATGAGTAGATTTCATCTGTTGGCTATTTAAAAATGAAGGGTTTGTTCAGGATGTCACGTCTCACACAGTAGCTGTAATAACAATTCTCTTTGAGCAGTCAGTAGTCTGCAGTGATTTTATGTCACCTTTTTGTATTGCCTCAATTCATTTGGAACCTCGAAGGAGATGATACCAAACTAAGTACCAGGTACTATTTACAGTTTTTGCCTGATAGATATCCAGAAAGCTCAAGTTGAGTCAAGTTGAGCCAGTACTATGCGATGGAATAGGGCTAACTGAAATGGCTCTAATGTTTTTAAAACTACAAAAAGAACATGCTCTGCTATAAGAGCAGGAATGACTGAAGACCGATAGCTGTAATCTTACTGAGATCTGCAGTATCCTGTAAGCATCAATTCTCACTTGTGGTTTAAAGAAACCCCACCTTCTCTATAAACCAGTTTCCGGGACTTTTGACACCAGAGACAAAATTCTCAGAAAAGCAGAATAATTTCTTCATGAACTCCTCAGTAGATGAAATCATTTTATCAAACTACTACTTTGAACATTTTTGTCAGTTTTCCAATTTTTTCATGTTTTGACTTAAGTATTCGGTTAATTGAATTTAAGATGCCGGTACTGGCTTGACACACTGTGTTATTTACATGCTCAAGGCAGCTCCTTGATTTGTTGATGTGAACATTTTTACATTAAATAACCAGAGAAAACTTGCTATCACTTAAAAGTTGTTGCTCTTACACAAATAAACTGTGAAAATCAGTAATAAGACGTTCTCTAACACGTTTTATTCAGTCTTCGGAAAATAATTTAGCAGCGCTTTCTACCAAAGCTAATAAAAAGGCAACATGGTTTTTAAAGAAATTCTTGAAGATTCACTGTGGCCACACAGACAGGTGGAGTTACTATGTTAATGTGCCTGGACAGTGAAGTGAATGTTGAAAGAATATTAGTACAAAACTTACAGTAGAAGGACCTCAGTAAATGCAGTGATGGCTTTGCCTTCTTCTTTCTTGTCATCTGTCATCTGTTTTAAGAGGTGATGTGCAACACAGTTTTAGGAATAGTCACAGTCACAGTAAATGGTATCATTTGCAAATAGGTTTCGTTTTAGCGGTGGTAAAATATAAATCCATTTGCACTCTTTGCACATTTGCATGTGACAGACAGAGCGTAAGTCTGGGAGGGGAGGAAGATGTGGTTCTAGACACATTGAGCAAGCACAGAAACATTACAAAGTCATGCAGAAAAGAACATAGTACCTGACTGTCAGTGGAGCCACGTGGGTGTTAACCATTCCTTTCCACACTACATCTTTAGTAGCCCCTTCCATTGTGGCAACAAAATGTGACTTCAAGTGTCATGGGAGGAACCTTGCAGCAGTTGTCACATTGGCAGTAAGGATGCAACAGTTCAGTTTGTATCACGGTTCAAGAGACACGGTTTCAGTGTAGTACTGTTTGTGTTCAAATGTGTGAAATAAACTAAAGTTTTAATTTCACATACATTGCCTATGTTTATTTTCTTTCACGTATTATGTATGGCATTTTGTAGCTCCACCTTACTGCTGCCACTTTTTGTCCTGTTTGGTTTTTCCTTGTTGAAGTGAAAGCAACTTACAAAAGAATTAACTAGCTGCTGATTGGCTGCAACTCTCACGTGGACCCACACAGAATGTGCATTTATATCTGTTTTTGTGGTTGAAGTGTCTAAAAACTTTTTAAAGCAGAGATCACAATGACTGAAACTACTAATTATACCTCTCATAACTGCAATTTGGCTGTGTGCACTGAATCATTGATTGCAAACTGAACAGTTTGGTTATTTTCAGGGAACCATTACATTCCTAATTGGCTGTTTATATGTTCAGTCTGGTTGAAGAAACACTGTGGTGTAGGTCCTCTTCAAAGGCCGCCTGTCAGGCCCTGCGCCTGTCAATAGCTTTCCCTGGCCTCTAGGTGTCGCTATTTCCCCACTTTCTATGCTTTTTTTGTATTCCTGTCTCCTCATGGTTTTGTCAATGACATTAGCGATTACAGCTCCTTCCTATTTCCTTCTGTCTTCTATACACTTTCCTTTTGTTCTACTCTTGCCAGTTGTTGTAGCCCTGTGGCTCTGTAACAGTGTTAGTCTATATTAGTGGATGATTGTCCACCATTGTTCCTTGTTACTCTGTATATGTACACTGTTCATCAGAATAAACCCTTTGACATTAGAATCAGCCTTTGCACCAGTTCCTACGCTCACCAAAGCATTACACTACCTTATGCCCAGGAACCATATCACCAATAGACTATCTGCACTTCTAATTGCCATCACACTATCTATATGAACTTTGACATTTCGTCAAACTTAAAACCCAGCAATCAATTTCAGGAAAACAGACACCAGACAAAAAATACTGAAAAGCAAACATACTGTCCAAATCTGAAATCATGGTCAGAGGATGCAAAAACAAGTTACAATATCCACAAGTACATTGGAAGGAAGGAAGGAAGGAAGGAAGGAAGGAAGGAAGGAAGGCCACTGAGACCAAGAAATTACAATTAAAAAAAGACCTCAAAGAACATTTAAAGTGTGGTTTAAACAGCTAGCAATGTGATAGCTAAATTGGTTTAAACAGAAAGGGATGTGATTGCTAATTGGTTTAAACAGATAGGGATGTGATTGCTAAATTGGTTTAAACAGAAAGGCATGTGGTTGCTAATTGGTTTAAACAGATAGGGATGTGATTGCTAAATTGGTTAAACAGATAACGATGTGATTGCTAAATTGGTTTAAACAGATAACGATGTAATTGCTAAACTGATTGTGCACTTACTGTGAACAGTTCCAGGTGAAACAGGGTGGTAAACTGATAAATGTGTTTAGCTGAATGAGTGAAGTGTCAGGATGTGCTGAGTGGCCTGAGTGAGGACCTTTTGAAACTTGTGTGCAATTGATTATCTTCCAAAAGACATGCTGTTATTAAAGCAAGACTAGTGGATCTAGCCATAGTTCTCAAATGGGGGTACTAGCACCCCTGGGGATACTTTACAAACTTACTCAATTTGACAGTAAAATATGTTTTCACAAGCAGCCTCAAATTCCTTGGAAACAATTACTTTTACAAACTTATTACATACACACAAAAACATCAGAAGGTACCACAGAGAATAAAAGAAATCTTGCAAGAGGAGGTACACAAAGTGAGAAACTCTGAGAGCCGCTGCTGTGGAACATGGCATCATTTCAATTGGTTGTTTTTACTATTGCAATGATGAATGCAACAGCATGAAAATTTGTCATAATCTGATAAAAGTTGTAAGATGAATTAAGCGGATGTTGTGCAGCAGTTTGTTCATGCATGGATGCTGGCCATTTGTTTACTCTTCAGGTCATTATGATTTATGAGGGCTGTCCTTTCCTCTTTGTCACTGTCACACCACATAATCCCTTACACCCTTCGGGCCAAGGCTGCCGCCACAGATGCTGTATTGATTTGATGCTTGCAGCCATGACCGCTCAGATCAGAATTTCATCAAGTCAAACTAATTGGGTGCCCAAAATGGCAAGCAGGTGGGAATTAGTGCCACTTCAGAGGTTGTGCTCCCAGTCCACGGCAGCTCGTCGTAGTAGTCAGTTGTTGTGTTTTGACTGGGGCTTCTTTTGTGATTCTGCTGCTGTTAGCAGTTAGCCCTTCAAACATCATGTTATTTTAACCTGACTGATACTAAATTCTTTAGGCCCAGCTGCTGGTGACACAGACCTACAGCACTGGTTTACCTGAAGATCACAGCTTTCATGTTGTGATGATCCTGGAGAATGTTCAGCCAAACCTGTTTTCAGCAGAAGAGTTTAGTCCACACTGAATGTTCACTTTCTCAGGATCATGTATGATATTCATGCATAGCAGCAGCATAAACTGGAGAATTTAATTACCTTAATTTAATGATAATACTGTGTGAGACAATCTCAGATAGGAGGGCCATCAAGACTCACCAGGTGCAGCTGTGCTGCAGGATACAGTGACATGTTGCACACACCTCAAAATGCAAAGTGAGCATAAAGTGACGGAAGCTGTTTAGGAAGTGGTTCATATGTCAGATGTATGATGAGAAGGTTGCAGTTGTACATCCTGCTGGGCTTGCTGCCATCGCCTCCCTCAGCACAGTGCTAAAAGCAGATTGCTTCTGTAAACACCCTGCTGTCAGTGGCATGTGCAGGGTGCAATCAGGGTAAGGCGCCTGTGGCAAGACTGTCCTTTTGGCAAACAGATAGAGGTAATAACAGTGATGAGTGATGATTGAATGAGCTCCACATCTTCAGCTTCTGCCTTCCAAAGAGCACTTTATTACCATCACTCCAGTGGCTCAGGGTCCTACCGGTACCACTATTATAGCATGGACAAGTTTCTTCTCATAAAGCTCTTTTAAAGTACTGGGGAAATAGATTACAGCTAAACAGTTAAAACTGATGAAAATGGTCAAGGCTGCCTTTATTGTAATGTGGTCATGTTACATACAGTGTAAGGACTGTGGGGCTTTCACACTAGTACTGTCACTGCACCAGATGGCCAGGGATCTGTGGTGGTTGGAGCACGCTGGACCAGGCAAAGGCACATGGAACATGGACAGGAAGCAGGTGAACAAAGAGCAAGAGGGCTGAGCAGTTTGTTGTGTCCTACTGGTCTCCAAAAGACAACCTATGGAAAACTGTGAAGGGAAGGGAGGAGACAATTGCACATTGGGTTTAATGCTGACAAAACCCTGTAGTGAAACACAATGGCCAGGAGGTGGCATTCCATCTAAGAATGAACATTTTGGCTAAAATGTTGAAAATACTCTGCCAAGTATGCATGCCAGAACAAGGCTGACATTATACAGTACCCAGAATGAGCAGACATTGTCTGTCATTGGCCAGGAGGAAACACACGGACCGTTTGCTATAGCTATGGCTGTTCAGCTAGGAGACAGAACTGCAGAAATATGAAGTGGGGTCACCACTGTGGCAAAGATGCACTCATTAATCAGCTCAGCTCAGCTTTAGCTTCATTTGGCATTTTCAGGCTCACAGAATGTCCCTGTCTGAGTTAACAGCAGTTAACAGCTCTCACACATGCATCAAAGACTGTCCCTATCTGAGTTAACAGCTCTCACATGTGCATCAATATGCAGTTTCAGTCAAAACTCCCACTTGCACTTTGTTATTATGATAAAATAAAGTGAATCGTACAGGATAATTTATTAATTATATTACAAGAAAGGTGACAGCTTTGTAGCTGAAAGGGAAGAATGTGTTATTTTTCCTAAATGCCTGCATGCAGCATGCATTCAGTTTTCAGTAAGCAAAGGCTAGGACGTTTTGTGGAAGGCACGGTTGTTTCTGTTGATCCCACATTGTGGTCAGATCAATCATGTGATGGATGGGTTTAAGTGAAACGGCACCACCAATAAGGCTCGCTGTTCTCGCACTCTACAATCGTCAGGTCACATTATATTTAATGATCTAATACTAAATGCCTGACCACAAAGGGGTGGATGGGACAGGATTAGAGGAGAGAGAGGAGATTAAAACCACAGGGTGGGAAACATTGTGATGCCCAGTGGACCGCCTAAGGGAATGAGAATCAGAATGTGGATGCTGAGACAAGGCCACGACCTTTAACTCTCTGGTCTCTCCACATGTCTCTCCTGCTTACTGTGACAGTGCTTAGTGTGGGATTTTCTTCCTGGCTGACATCCTACTAAAAATGATTGGCGGGATTGTGATGTAATACACAAGTAACCAATGAGTGCAGAAATGTGACTCTGGAGCCAGGGGAGGTGGAATAATTACTCACTTATTTAACCTGCTTACCTTTCACTGCTTCATGTTTGGATAAACTAGAGCAGAGCTCACAGAACAGTGTCTTCCAAAATACTGTAACCCTCCTAGCCTTCGTTTTGAAGTCATATAAGTGTTTTATCAGGTTTCTCATATTTTCTTTAGAACATTTAGACAATTAAATAAATTATTTAATCTTATTCCAGCCTCAAACTAATACAAAATGAGCAAAACAGTACAATACAATACATACATACATATAAATACAATGTCTTTATAAAATAACCTATTGGTAAGTTTTTTGTACAATATTGATGCTTCATCCATGAAGTTATCACTTTGCATATTAAAGCAATACTTGAATGAAAATATCAAAAATAAGGATACGGAACTGAACTGGTGAGAATGTTTAATTACACAACTTTACACTCGCAACTCCACTGTTCGCTTTGTTTTTAAATTTCCTGTCACCCAGATGCCTTGTGATCTATAATAGCCAATATGACCAGTAGGGGGAAGTGTGGGACTGCTGTGAATACTTCGGCATTTACTTAGGAAGAAAAACTTTACGAATGTCTCATAGCAGCATTGAAAAGAGAATTACAGTAAAGTAGTCAGCCACCAGGAGAGGGCAGAAATACGTAGTCAGACAATGTCGAATTCATATTGCAGCCAGCCAAGACAACAACCAGTAATAATAACAATTGTCATCATAAATGATTACTGCGTTTTAAACATTTATCTCTTTGCCCATGCTTTGTGTGACTGGTTTCTTGTGGTTAATGTCATTAAATTCAGTCATTTAATTTTTTATCCTGGTCATAATCACAGAAGGGATCTGGACTTATTGTTTAAATTTTGGGAGAAAACCAAAATATCTATATTAAAATGATGCATGTTTAATATGTAAAGAGAGAATAAACAAACTTCACACACATTGAATGTGAACCTGTGATGAGGAAGTGTGTGTGAGAGAGAAAGAGAAAGAGAGAGAGAGAAAGGGGAGAAAGATGGCGAGAGAGAAGAGAGAGACAGAGAGAGAGAGAAAGGGATAGAGAGACAGAATAAATGAATGAATGGATGAATGTATGAATGAATGAATGAGTGGGTGAGTGAGTATTGGTAGCCTAAGACAGAAAAGTAAGTGATATTAGTGAATAATGTTATTGGCGCTTATAATCAGGAAGTATCGTAAAGCCACATATACAGAGACTCTGTTTAGGGCTTTCAAGAGGATTGAAAAGTACAAATATTTTGAGTGACTGTGTAAGGCCACAGTACTTAATTACTCACAATTCTTATTTACTCACAGTACTTACCACTGAGCTTACAGCTGCCTTCACTTCACCATTACATACAGACATTGTTTTGAGGGGGAGTACAGGAACAAACTAATAAAAACACATTATTATTTGAAGAAAGAGAAAAAATATATATAATGCATTCTTTCTGACCAACGCTTGCTGTGCTATGGAAAAGGTCAGGAACAGGACACTGGCCCCCTCTGTGCACAGATAAATTCATTTATTAAATGGGCTGTGCTGCAAACCAATGAGAGGAGCTTCATTAGTTTATTCTTCATCCTGATTGGCTTATGTTGCATGACAGCCAGTTAAAAAAAATCACACTGTTAACACATATGTCTGACTCAGATGTGTCCTTATAGATATTAGTATTGCGACTGCTATAAGATCATCACTTTGAAGGTCGTGTATGTAAATTTCACATAGTTGCTTGACTGACATTTTTATTGTAGCTGCCTAACAATTTTAACCAATTTTTTCAGATGCCTATTAAATTATTGCATTTCAGGTTAAGCACCTCGCTCAAGGGTACTAGAGATTGATAGCTCAGTAACACTCTTTCAGCGAGCTGTTCATTGCCTTGTTGGAATATAAAATGTTTTGTTGGAGCCGTTTTTTTGCTGTTTTAGAAACTGCTGTATTACACTGCGCTGTATTTTGCTTTCACTGTGTTGGAATTGTAATTATACTAAACTCACTTATTTTATCAGGATTTATGCTTTGCTGTGTTGGTGACCTGAGCTACAGTATTATACTATACAGATGTTTTCTCTGTTAGGCTGAGCAGTGCTGCACTGCTCCAGAGTGCTCAGTGATGTAGTTTGGTGTGTTGGTGCTCCTGCAATAAGTACTGACTGGCTGCACTGGGTACTGCCCATGGCAATGTTGTACAGTGTGCTTGGCTGTGTTTTACCTTCTCCCTGGGAGCAGATGGTGGCACTATGGATTCCAGCCCCACACAGTCCACATGCGGCCTCTATGGCAGGCTGGCTCGCTTACTTCTGCAAACCTCAGCTTTTCTGCTGCACTTGCAGTCCTCTCTGGCCTCTCCTGCCTGTGCCAGGAAATGGCACAGTGGTCCAAAAGCTTCAAAAGCTCAAAATGAGCAGAGCTGGAAACAGGGACCCATCGCACAGAGTGTTCATCTGCAATGAGGCGGAGGGTGGCAAACAAAGTGGTCTGATTTTGTGCGTTAAAAGCAGTTTAGGCCTGATGTATTTTGGTCATATCAATAGAGAAACAGAAACAAAAAAAGGAGATGGAGAATGATTTGTTTTGCCCTCAAGAGAACGGAGTTTCCATGGCAACATCTCAAATTGACCTCATATAATCAGTAGAACAACAGGAACAAATGCAAAAGCACCACTGCAAAACTGGGTATTTTTCATTATCCTGCTGCTTTATAAAAGTTATCAGACAAAATTTTCTCCTTGAATCTGCTGTAGTGAATATCAAATTGAGGTTTATGCTGAAAAAATTATTATATTGTCATATTGTTAATGTATTTAAGTTTTTAACAGTTTAAAAGCAACATTGCAAGTCTAAATGAAAGTCACTGTATATTATTTCACATAGTCACTTTAAATCAGTGGGTACAAAAAAAGACTTAAGTGGGGCCAGAATTGGTGTTTAGTTCCATCGGTCCTTCTGTCCTCAGGAGAAACGTGGTTTTGTGCATCTGTTTTCTTTTTTCGTTTTACTTCTTTTGTTTCTTCTGTCTGTTTGTTTATACAGAGCTGGGAGAAATGCAGAAGAAAAAATAGAAATCCTTTAGGAAAGTGAAGCGTGATGAAGTTTCCCTTTATCCAGAGCGCTTCAGCACGCCTCTGCCTTCTGCACATCAGCTTAACACTGCTCCAGTGTGACGCGTCGCTGTTGGTGTTGCGGCTTTGTGGATGGCACATCGATTCAGCTCGGCTCTCCTGCTGTCAGCTGCTGCAGGCCTACCAGAGGGGAGCAGAAGATCTCATCCCCAGGCTGAACTGATGTCAGAGGAAAGGGGCTGAATTTAGAGCTGCTTTCAGAAGAAACAGCCACAGGCTGGGTGACAGGTATTTCAGGTGTGCTGTCTTGTTATTCTGGATTTTATATTTTTTGAAAGTTTCTTCATGGTAAATGCATTTTGAGCTGCTTGGCTGGCAGTAGCTGCAGAGGCAGCACTCTTAGCAGAAATAGCTAAGAGTCTGGAGGCCAAGCTGGGCCAGGTGCATAACCATGTGAAGACCACGGTTCAACGCCTAGTCTCTAGTTCTGTGCTCTCACAGTGAGTCACGACACATGGGGCAGGTATGCACGGAGACCGTGGTGAAGGCCTAGGCAATGAGTGCCAATCAGAGGTTCAATGTTCAAATGGTCACCCACTCAAGCCTGCTTCTGACCATGTTTATGAGGGTGTGGGTGGGGGATGATGTAAAACCAGGCTTGTCTTATTGGCCTGGGTGGCTGCCTGTACTGGGAGGTCACATGATCACATTTCGCAGTGATTTCACAGCACTGGTTAATGTGTATCAGTCAAGGCCTTCAGCATCTCACCCTCTACCTTGGGCACGTTTTCCATGCATGGTGGTTTGGAGTGTGCATTTTACATGTGAAAACAGCTACAATGAAAATTCATGCTATTGCTGCACTGGAGGCCTGGAATTCTGCTCTTTTATCAGTCCCAGCAAGAGCTAAGCCACTAGACAAAAAATTCTGTTAAAACATTTTTCTTTAAAGTAATTTTTTTGTGTGGACTCATTTGCACAGGCTTCCAGCTGTACTCATGGTTACGTTTCTGACTTCCACAGTGAAAATATTGAATAATTGGCAATAAAGATGGTGCAGATTTTTTCTTTTTACATTAAGAGACAGACACAACGTAACTTTGATCACATCATTATTATGATCCTCGTTACTGTTGCTCTTTTTTGTATTATAATTACAGTCAAAATGTGTTTGGGCTTTGTGAAGTCCTTTGACGTAGGATACAGCAGCAGTCACTCTGTGGGTTTGATCGCCGACATGCCTTCTGGAGAACCTGCAGGTTAAAGACTGTATCCCAGCAATACCATCATAGCAGCTGACTTTGGGATGAGAAAGGGAGGACCAGTAGAAGAAGGCATGAGTGAGAAGATAAGAGAGAGGATGAGAGTAAGAAGGAATGAGGGACAAAAGGAAGAGAGAACAAGAGAAAATGAAGATGATAGACACCAGTGAGGCAGACCAATGAGGCAGACCACATTGTGTAGTTCTGTTGTCCTCTTTGCACATACCTAATGCAGAATGCAGAGCTCAGGCATGGCTGTGAAGGACATAAATCTGTGTCGATCTTGCTAATCACCAGCTGTACCCATAAACCTAGCAACAGCTGGAACTGTGCCATAAACAGCTCGAGGTCGTATTGATCACACAGAGGTGAGAAATTGCTCACTCATTCCATCAGTCTAAGATGACCCTGTTCATCACGTCTTTGTGACAGAATGTGCTTAAATTGATCTCACTTGTGTTTATTTTTGCACTGAGCTCCCCACAACAGGTACCCGGGCTACCTGAAAGCACCTAGCAGAGGTATAGTGGCATAGAGCATGGTGAGATGATTATGTTAGAAATTCAGCGATGTACCATGTGACTCTGGATGCCCAGAGTGTTGTCGGGGCATGTGGGGAGGAGAGTCCCCTAAATGGTCAGGAGAATTGCACATATATGCCTGGCAAACACAAGTGTGGCAGCAGACAGCATGTACTGCAGCACCAATGTTAACTATGGAGGACCATAATGTGAGGTGTATGTGTGCAGTTTGGACAACGGGGACAGAAGGAATGTATCCCACTGCACACTACAATGCAGCACCGATACTCTGGAAAATGAAGCTGGAAACTGGAACTGGGCTACTGCATGATAACAGTGTTTTATAGTTACACACAGGCTTTTTAGAACCCCAAATGATCATCCCCCTCCCACACACACTCCAGAAGAAAGTTAAGTGGCAGTTAAATAAACTTCCATTGGCCAGCGAACAGTGAAAGGGACAGGGACTGAAAGAAGTGACACACTGACATTCAATTAATAAAATGTATGCCAATGTAATCATGCGGATAAATAGTTTGCTGTGGAAAACAAATTACAAGCAAGACTGGGCTTGGGATAGGTCGGGCATATTGTCTCACTTGTATGGAGATTGATTTGAGATCCAACAAGCACTCATTTATATTAATAAAAAGGTACTTCTAGGAGGACATGGACCAATGGGAAGAGCTAGAGGCTAGAAATGGCAGTTTGAGAAAACAAGCCAGTGAATAGAGTAAACCTTCCACTGTGATGCAACTCAGGGCTGAGGAAAGTGCTGTGTGACATTTATAATGTATTAGGAAAGGCAGATAAAATGAATAAAAATTATAAGATGTATGACACCTAAATTCAAAATTAATATGCACTTTGTTATGGAAACAAACGAGTAATGTTGACATATAGCTTGCATGCATCATGTGTTATCTATGTAGAGCACTAAAAATTTACTGTGACAAATCAGATAATCTGAGAAAGAGGCCAGAAAGAAATATAATCTGAACAAATAGGTTATTTTTTCTTTTACATGCTGATATTGGTGTCATTTTTATTTTGTAAGACATAATAAACTGTAAGTAAGCTATTGTACCTTTCAAAGACTAGTAACATGTATTACTGAAGGAATTTTTAAGAATTTAAAATATCTTGTGTTTGCTGTTTGGTTAAAAGTTTTCATTGTTAGCAAAAGACACTTTTATCAGAACTTCTACCAGCAGAGGCTGTGCAAGGTTTTACAAAACCGTAACGTGCACCTATGACAGGCAGGTTTGTGTTAGCGTTCTTACACTTTCACACTAACGAGTGTCTTACCATGGGGCAGAGTAGGGCAAGTAAGGCTCCAAGATCTCAACAAAGCATGAACACAAAGGTTGACATTTCTAATGGACAACACCCGTGGAGTGTCAGCTCCATGGAAGGCAGGCATCACTGAGGGATGGGCGGCTCAGAGAAAGTCGGACGATCCAGGAGGCTGGCAGGGAGAGAGATGGAACAAACAGCAGAGTGAATGACTGAAAGTACCACAATGAGAGAGGGGAGGGACGAGGGAACAAACGTGGACAAGAGCACAATGTGTAGAATGGTGGAGCGCCAGACTGAGGATGCTTTTCCAGAAGAATATGTTCTGAGCAGGGCAGGTGACAATGAAACACAACATGGGAGGGGACGTTCTGAGCCCAGTCAGACACACTCAGCTGTTAATAATTATTTTATGGTGTTACTGTTCTTATGGATCATGTTCTGGAAAAGTAGCCAGGTCTCGATGACACATTTGAAACTCCCATTCCTTTGCTGTTGCACCTGTTTTGGTTCCATCTGGTCTTGGTTAAAGTGAACGAAGTTCACACAAGTGGCAGTGGTGTCAACTTTGCTTGTCCTGGGATATTTTAACCCGTAAAGTTGTTTTGTGTTAGCCTTGTAACAACTGTCATCAGCTTTGCTGAATTCACTGACCACCTCATATAAATATATAGTTTGACAACGTGGATTATATGATGCCCCAGCAACTGTTGATGTTGTCTGGAAACGGGCGCACCAGCTTCTGGCTGTCCCTGAGGTATAGAAAATTTGAGGTGTCTTGCTTTTTAGTCGTCAGATAGACTTTAGAATGACTGTCTGACAAATTCAACAAAGAAAGGCTGTTATCTTAAATGCTGTGCTTTTGTAGAAATTTCAGAACATGTATGTGAGAATTATCACGCTGGCAGCTAACCTGCACCCTGCCCTATGTGGCCCATACACTCCCGTGCAGGTTCCACTTCCCCGATGAACCTATCTCTTTACGAAGATACCCTCTAATTTCCTTCTATCCTCTTCTTGCTGTTACAGAATTAAACATCCTTATCGTGTCTTGATAAGCAGTGTACGTTGTTAAAACTCCTGTAACGCTCAGTCCAAATGCTAATTCATCATGGGTGTGGTTTCACTAATTGACACACCTGAACCATATTACCTGGTTTGAAAAGGGGCTCAGGTCACAGCTCAGTTAGGTCATGTGCAAATGTCAGGTGCTGAGACAGGTGAGCGGTTTGCTGGCACGTGCTTCCTGTCGTAAGCATCATGCTCGCCCTTTCGCCTTGCACCTTCCCTGCCTGTGTGAGCCCTCTTGTTGTCATCATCATAGATTTCCACTGTGTTTTGGACTCTTGTCCAGTTTTTTTGAGACTGTCCTCTTGTTTTCATTTCAATACTGTTATAATGTAATGCTATCCCAAAGACAGAGGAATTTATAACAAACTTGCTTTCAGATCAACTTGTTTTGGAAAATACACATGATGACTGCTATGCAAGACTTTCAGGAAGCCCTTATTTCAAAACTCTTGAAAAAGGAAAATTACATACTCATGTGCGCACACACAAACAAAAAAGCACACCTAAAGACAAAAAGATCAGCTGTGTCTGTATGAGAAAGGCAATCAGCAGCAGCTCCGTGAACAAACCTACTGGGACACTTTGGAAGCAAAGTTATGCAGGGAGGTTGACAATGGAAATGAGGCACAGGGGCACCTGTTTCAATATTTATGAGATGTAAATAATTTATCATTGACTCCTGCTCTTTTATTTGCTCTTTCTTCCCTCCACTCAGAGTCCCTGCATTGGACTTCTGAGCTTCATCTCTCTCTCTCTCTCCCTCCCTCTCTCTGTGCCTTCATCTCTCTCCTTAACCCTCTCTCTCTGCCTCTCTTTCCCTCTACCTCTCTCTCTGCCTCTATCTCTCCCTCCTTCTCTCCCTCTCGCTCACCCTCTCTCTCTGCTTCTCTCTTCCTCTACCTCTCTCTCTGCCTCTCTCTCTCCCCACTTTCCCTCTCTCTGCCTCTATCTCTCTCTCTCCATCTCTCTCTCCTCTCTCTCTTTCTCTCTCTGTGCCTCTTCTTCTCTCTATCATTCTCACTTGTCTTCTTTGCCCCCCCCTTGCTTTCTCTCAGTTCAATTTCAGTCAAAAAGCTTTGCTGGCAAGAAAATAAAAATAAGATTTGGTGCTGCCAAGGCACGTAAATGGCAGCTGAATAAAAGCACTATTATTAGTAAAAGCTTGTCACAAAGAGAGCGAAACAGCAGAGCACCAACCATTAATAAACTGCAGTGGAGAAACACGCAGTATTAGAAACATACAACAAAAGAGGATTTTAGTGTTGTAATATTAACAAGCACTTGGATGTAGCTGTTTAACAACGTAATGGTACCATACATACAAGTTTAGCTCATGTACACACATTGGCACAGAAATGAACATACCATTATTGAACGGATTTTTTTCTGTGCAATAGCAGGGTAGGTAAAAGAGAAGAACCTAGACTGCAGCATGTGGCAGCATCCCACAGGACCCAGTCATTCATACCCAACGAGGGAGCTGAACAGCTGTGCAGCCTTTTGCTAACAGCCTGAAGTGATGCAGATGTCTGTGCTTCCTTTTACCTTCTGTCTAACCCCAAGTGAGATTGTATCATCCTCATTTAGATCAGGGGAGAAGCAGCAAACACCATGTCATTATCACGGCCCTGATGGATTAACCTTTAAGGCTGCGATCTCGTATGTTTTTAATCTAAGCTTCCACCATGCTCGTAATGACTTGACATTTGTGTGGCTGCATGGCCCAACCTCATGGAGAATCAAGGAATTTCATTTAGAATGCTTTGTCACCTAATCGTGAGTCAGAACCAGTGGGCTCTTTATTTAAATGAACTGGCTCTGCGAGTCCTTGTGTGACATTTCTTTAAAAAAAGAGAAGAAAAAAACACTTGCTCAAAACACATGCTCAACAGTTAGGTGCTTTATTTTACCGCCTGCTGTAAAAGCAATATCACCATGTTCCTTAGGAGCAGAAGCCACTGGTGAAGAGACATCACAGAGTGATGGTACACCTAACATGGTGAAAAATAGGAAGGTCTGAGGCAAATGTTATTCAAAGAAGGACAGGTTTACATTTGAAGTGGCCACAGGGTGTTTAACTGGAGCAGAACCATTATAGTTACTGTTTAACATTATGTAAACACTGCATGTGGAACCACACATTTTTGGCTGAATCACCACCTACTTTGGTTTCATTATAATTATTTAATCATGAGCAGTAGAAGCTTGGCTGAATGCAGATTAGTCACCAGAGACACCCGCCTTTAACAATGTGTTGTCCTGCTGTTAAGAGGCAGCCTATAATTCCATAAATGTAAAAGGTTTCTTCAGCATTGTAACTCCAGTGTGTCTTCACTGCAGTTGCCATCTGACCATAGGCCCAGCATGGACAACACGTAAATGTTATGTTCAGCTGCCTCAGGCAAATAAACAGCTGAGGAGAAACCCTTTATAAGTGTAGCATGCAGGCATTAACCTTACAGAGGAGAGAATTCAAAGCTATTTCACAATGATGTAGTTTAATCAGCCAAGAATCAACAATAAACAAACAACAAAGACTTAGCACCCAACAGACAGAGAACTAATCCTGTGATGTGCAGCCAATGTAGTCACTGGCAGGAGTGGAGCTTCTCATAAGCAACTGAGCTGGACAAGACAATGAGAAGAGAATGGGTGACTACATCTCCTCACCATATGTGTGGTCTGTGCATCAGACTTTGTGAAAAGAAGGTCATTGCACAGTGTTATCAGGCCCCCTGAAAGCAAGCATCATGTTGGAAAAACAAACTGCAGTTAGTCAAGTGGAGCCCCCTGGGTTCGTCATAACTCATCTATGCCTATTATGTATTCCTATTGACACAATAGTTTAGATCAAAGGGTATATTTATGCAGTCATGCTTAATTAATTGGCTGCTAATGTATTTTCCTTAAAATCAATGGAATACCCCATGCTCTGCAATACCAGAAGCTACAGCGATGTCTGTGTTATGCTAATGCTACGTGGGTATACTCACAGATCACAGAACAAACCATGCAAAATCCATAGCTTTGCAGACCTGGATTTAATCACCCTGGGTCAGACACAAGGCTGTGTTCAGATGGCATTAATTTAATGTCAGAGTGAGACAGAAGGCTGCAAGAATCTTCCTTATCAAAGGCATCTTTACACTGTCACTATTGCCATAAATGTGGTTAATAGATTCATTCATTTTCTATGCTGCTATTTCCTGGTGAGGGTCACAGAGAAGCCTGGAGCCCATCCCAGACAGAAGACAGGGCAGGGCTCCATCCCACAACAAGGGGCACATACACACCTAATCTGCATGTCTTTGGAAGGAAACCGGAGAACCCACAGAAAACCCACGAAGCACATGCAAACTCCACACACACAGACCCAAGGCGGGAATCATACCCCAGGCCTAGAGGTGTGAGGCAACAGTACTATCCACAACACCGCCTGGTTGATGAGAGTAGCTGTTGCCATGGCTAAGGAAGTGGATTTGTCAGCTTGCTGTTCCTGAGGAAAATCTTAGAGTAAAAAGTGCCTCAGATAAACTACTTATGCAGCTTTGAGGTTTAGCTCATGAGAAGTTATACTTGTGTAAAAATACAGAGAAGTCCATCCATTCTCTATACCACTTATCCAAGTCAGTAAGCCTGCAGCCCATCCCAGGAGGAACAGGGTGCAGGGCAGGCAACCAACCCACCGCAGGACACACACACACACACACACACACACACACACACACACACACACACACACACTCACACACACACACACACACACACTACAGGGAATTTAAAGAGACTAGTCTTTGGACTGTTGGAGGAAACCAGAGAATCTGGCCAGAAAAAAATTAAGCACAGGAAGAACACGCAAACTCCACGCATGCAGACCCAAGGCCAAAATTGAACCCCAGGCCTGGAGGTGCGAAGCAACAGTGCTAACCACCACACAACCATGCTGTCGTGTACCAGTTAATTATGCTCAATTTGGGATTAAGGGGCCCAAAGTGTGTCAAGAAATCATTCGTCCCTGGCTAAAGATATACACTCAATGTGAACTATTGACATGGGGCAGGATACATGTAAACATTCATGCTATTTAAACAAAACCCAAAGTTTAACCCTACCACCTCCACGTTACGACAGAAATTAAGGTGAGTTAGGGCTGTATTGTCTGTGAGCTTGTAGCATGTTTCCTGTCTTTAGCAGAGAGGAATAGCATCTTATCTTGTGTGATCTTCTGTTGCTGCAGTCCATTAACTTCAAGATTCAGTGAGTTGTGTGTTGAAAGATGATCCTCTCAACATTAATATTATAACATGGGGCTGTTGTAGCTGTTGCCTATTATCAGCTTCAACCAGTCTGGCCATTCTCCTCTCACCTCTTGCATTAACAAGGATTTTTCCCCAGTGAACTGCCCCCTGTGCGTGTGTGCGTGTGTGCGTGCGTGCGTGTGTGTGCGTGTGTGCGCGTGCGCGTGCGTGTGTGTGCGTGCGTGCGTGTGTGTGTGTGCGTGCGTGTGTGTGTGTGTGCGTGTGTGCTTTTCCATTGTCTGTAAACTGTAGTGACTGTTAGAGTGGATACAATTTAGATCACTTATTATCAATTGCACACTTATTAATGAGGATGCATTTCTCCCTTATTCTTACATTTTGTCTGAGCAACACCTGAATGTCTTGACCTGCCGTCACATTACCGGCTCATTGTGTATTTCCAAGTGAGCCTGCTCACTCCAGCTTCTGTCACTTGAAGTTGACAGCTACATTGTTGGCCTCTTATTTCTTGTAGCGTTTGTTTTAAACTTAGATTTATATATCAATGTCATGTGTCTAGTCTGCACATGATGTTTTGAGGGCTTGTACCTTGTTTAGTGAACGCTTTACAACAATTGTATATCTTTTCCATGCCATATTTGTGTAACTCTTTCTACATTTTCTCCTTTTAAAAATTTTTATTTCTGTGTGCAGCTTTCTGCTGAACCTTTATCCACAGAACCTTTAGGCCTCACTCCAGTGCCATCTGTTAAAAATACTTTTTCTAAGGTGATTACACTTGCTTTGTACTGATGTAGAAAACCGTAACAAATATAAATGGAATTGCAGCCCACCCAACAGAAATGAACAAAATCACAATGTGACAAATAGGTATTGCAATAGATGCGGTTTGTATTTGGTCATCAAAATGATTACCGTATGTGTGCTTGTGTTTCTACTGATTTATTTTCATGTCTAATATTATATGTATATAAAATGCTCAACTTAAAAAGCTCTGGCAGCGCAGTGTGTGCCCATGTAGGCTGAAATGGGCTTTCCAGGAGTCTCAGTCAGCAAGCAGCCACCCAGCTAACACAACGAACTTGGGCCAGTTCCGATTTGGGTAGAGTCAGCTTGTGGTTGGTGTCAGTTGGTGGTAGAGTGGTTGGTGGTTGGTGTCAGTGCATTGCGTATAGGCTGAATGTGGCCCAAGCTATTCTTGCAAATAGACTACGGAGCCACTTACATTCCATCACATCAAAGCTGATTAGTCTTTTTGATTTTGGGTCAAAAGAGGCAGCCATTTGGTTGCTTGAGGATATTTAATTTATATATTCTGGGATTTGTAAGCCTACGGTCTTTACATATTTTGTTATTTTAATATTTTACCAATTTACAAGATTTTCTATAAAGTGTGGGTGTCATATTGTTAATACGGTTATTTGTAATTTATTTAAGCATCTTCTATATTTTGATTCAAAGTATATGCTTGACATTTCTTGTTGTTGTTTGTCATATTCCGAGGAAAAAAGACACAGTGGCAAGGGTTGAGTCTATTTGAAATAGGGGGTTTAATTCCACAAACAGGCTCAGGTATAGATGACTAAAGAACAATGTTAACAAACAATATCATGAAGCCAATGATCTACACAAACACTCAATAACTGGCAAAGGATGAATCACAGGAAAGGGTATAAGCAGAGGGGATTGAGTAATGGGATACAGGTGATAATGATAATCTAATTAACTAAGAAACCTCAAGTGGAATATAACGTGAATTTGTGGGGAAAAAGGAAGAAACAGCAGGTGGGCCACTACAGGTGCTGAATGTGACATTGTTTAGTTGTTTAGTCGTGACCGACTCTTCATGACGCCATGGACCACAGCACGCCAGGCCTTCTTGTCCTCCACTGTCTACTGGAGTTTACTCACACTGTTGTCCACTGCATCGATGATGCTGTCCAACCACTTCATCCTCTGCTATCCCTTTTCCCTTTTGCCTTCAATCTTTCCCACCATCAGGGTCTTTTCCAGTGAGTCGTCTCTTTGCATTAGGTGACCAAAGTATTTCAGCTTCATCTTCAGTATCTGTCCTTCAATTGAACATTCAGGTTTGATTTCCTTTAGGACTAACTGATTTGACCTCCTTGCAGTCCAAGGCAATCTTAGGAGTATTCTCCAGCACCATGGTTCAAAAATGCATGACATAGCAGCATATTAACAAAGGTTAAAAGTTTTGTATATCTTGTTGTTTTACAGAGGACTATAATTAGTTGTGGTTACCCTTTAAGAAAGATTGAAATATAACATTTACAGTAGGAGTGTATGGAGGGACTACAATAATTGAATTTGTTTGAAGAATAAGAGAGAACAGGGCAGGTAAGTAAATATATGTACATATCATGTAGGCTGCACTAATCCTCACACCTCCAAGGTCATGGGTTTGAATCACACTCTCAGCACAGTGTGTGTGAGTTTGCATGTCCTCTTTGTGCAATTGTAGGTTTGCTCCTGCAGTCTGAAGGCCAGCCATGACCTCAGCAGATGATAAGCGGCAGCAGCATTAATGAATGTAATTGTTTGTGATCACATGTAGTGGATGTTCCAAACAAATCTTTAATTGAGTCTGTCTTGGTTATTATTATTATTATTTTGATGTATAAATACATTTACATACGCAGGGTGGAAAGATTAAATTATGAAAGGATTAAAAACAAAGAAGAGGTGTTGGGGCCATAACCAGGTTAATCTGTACTGCTGGACCTAGTCCAGATGACTTGGGCCAGCTCTGTGCTGACACTGACTTTGGAACTGGACCTATTTCCATTGCCAGATCTAGATCAGAGATTTTGCATCTGGGCCATGCAGTTTGAGTTAACTGGGCAGACTCAGGATCAGTTTATATTAACCCTGGGTGACTTGCTCACATACAGAGTTGAATACACATAGGAAGACGTTCATTGGAAAGTGGCTGCGAAAATGACAGGAAATTTCCACTCTGCTGGTATCAAGGAGGTTAAAAGAAGGTCACGTGAATGCTTGTCACAGGGAGGCTGGGGAAGATGTCAGTGTGTGTGGAGAGTGAGCTGAATTCCAGCCGTGACCAGATTAGTCACCTACATCTGCTGCTTTCACTTCCCCTTTACTAGACACTGTTCATTTACTAAAATAGAGTAACAAATGCTGCACTTATTATATCTGACTTTGCATGATGTGCAGAATGATTTTTTTGTAGTTGTTGCGGATGATAGCATTAATAAGTCATATGCACTGCTGACAACAGAGTGCTCTTCAAAGATAAATATATTTTTGTTTAGTTCATGATCCTATCTGGAAAAAAAAAAAAAAAATATATATATATATATATATATATGTATTTATAGATATATTTTAGTAATCAGGGGGTAGTCAAATCCTC
>JABJVR010031736.1:0-34537 GCA_025773905.1 Chitala chitala
GTGTGTGTGTGTGTGTGTGTGTGTGTGTGTGTGTGTGTGTGTGTGTGTGTGTGTGTGGAGTTTGCATGTTCTCTTTGCCTACCTTTGTTTCCACCTTATTTTCAGTTTTTCTCCTTAAAAACAACTATGTGTGGTTCATACGTGAGACTGAGTGACCTGTTTATGTAGGACCCTGACTTGAAACCTGAATTTCCTGGACAGGCTAAGTTACTGATTCTGAAAAATAAAAAATAAAAATTAACATTTTATATCTGCATTTATGGAATGTTGATTGTAAAAGTTATACAATGTACAATGAAGGAGACAACTTTATTAGTGCCATCTATTTTGTATCATATACTCAATGTTACTACGTATAGATGGGCAATAGTCAATTCAATTCATTTTTATATAGCACCTTTCACAACAAGTTCCCATACGTGCTACAGAAAGAACTTACAGACATAACAGAATTAACAGAGTGTGAATGATTGAAGTTAAAGACAAAGCCAGACAACAACGAAGCAGAGGAACCAAAAACTCCACAGGGGAGAAAAAAACCTGTGGGGGCCCAAGGCTGACTGGCTGTCGAAGGTATAGTAATATAACAGTATACAAACTTGCTAATGGAGACTATGAATTGAAAAGCACTACAGAGTCCTTCTGTGCTCCAGGTGTAGGAGTAGCTCTCTACAGGCTCGTGGCATCCCTTAGGTGAATGCCTCATCTGGGGGGGGGGGGGCATGACACTGGGTGTCAGCAGCTCTAACAAGGCAACCCGCTCAGATGGTGCCCAGTTGGGCACTTGGTACACATATGAACAGAGAAGGATTATGGAGAAGGGTCAGGACATTATACAAACACTGGCAGTCCCATAACAAAATATCACAGGTGCATTGGCATGTATAGCAGCGAGTACAATATGATACAAAATAGAGTCCTAAACGACAATATGTGAACATTGCACTCAAGGTGAGATTAATGTTGCTTAATGTAAAAAATTCACATAATTGAATTGTTGACGTGATACAGAAAATCAAATGCTTAGTTGCTAATGTTAGCCACAGTATTAACATTGAAACAGCACTCTTGTGCAGAGATCTCTTTATGTATTTTAACTTTTTATTTTCACTAAAACTGAAAATATTTCTCTGTCATATCGAATTTAAATCAATTTAATAATGTGGCTTTCATCTGCTTTCCAGCTTTAAGAAACAGCAATATGTGACCTTCATTTCAGCTTTTGATAGTGCGATGAATGCAAAAAAAAAAAAAAAAGTGTTTCAAAGATGTAAAAGGATTTGAAGTTTGACGCATTTCACTTACTTATTAAATTCTTTATCACACTGTAACTGAAATGAACGAATCCAAACTGGAACATTGCTTTAGCATACATAAAAATTATGCCGAAACCTCGACATGTCATTTTGTTGTTTTTTTTAAGCAAAAAAAATTTGTTTTTCATGGATAAATAATGGCAAAAATTCTACCCCCTCTGCTGAATCCTTTTATTCCTATTGAAGGTATTCGCTGTAATTGTTTTGTTTGTTTCAGCTGCAGGAGAGAAGCGGCTTTGCTGTATGAGGCACAGACAGCACAAATTGTGGGCAGAACTGCCAATGGGGAAAAGTCACATTCAACATTCTAATTTGAAATTCAAACTGCATTGTACTCACATTCTCAGTTATCTGTTAACAGAGAAAATATGGATGCCATCATTGATTATTAACATTAATATTAAACAATAAAAGATCATTTCTAGCTAATGCTCTCATCTAGAATTTGCCATACACCTCCAGCAGACCCTTATTTTGGAGTGTCTGCAATGGGCCTTAACCACTTATGTCCCGCCCACGTGTGACAATAGGCAGAGAGCACCCAGTAATGCTTCTGTGATGGACACTTCAGGCAGCCTATAGTGAAATGCCACAGTGCAGTCCAAACAGTAATGCATATGAAAAACAGCCGTTTGGAGAAAAGATTCATTTTTCAACCTGACACACAGTTTAACATGGGCGTTTTAAGGGCATGACCACCCTAACAGGGGTGTCAGGGGGCCAGCACTTCACAGCGGCACTTGAGTATATAAAAATTATTAAAAATAATGAAATAATAATATAATTCAACTTTTAACAATGGAAACATATAAACAACAACCTGACCATTATCATGATTATAAAATGACTTTTGTACAACTAACAACAAAACAACATCCCACTCCCGCCGCAGGAAGGATTAATCTAAATGCGAGGAATCAGTACTGTTAAAACTGAGTAACTAGTAACAGTTAACGGTATTACACAATTGTAGCATAGACTACTTGTTATATCACTGCTGGGTAGAGGTTGTACAAGTAAGGTTGTGAAGAACCGAAGGTAACATTTAGTCAGGGGGAGGGGCCCAGAATTTCTAGTGATGCTCCTGCTTAGACAGAACAATACTAACTATGAATTATTATTCATACTTTTGTAAACATACTCTGTATTATGTGTATCTGTATATATAGGGAAAATTTTAATTGGCCAGTGGCTGATGTCACCTGAGTTACAAGAAACAACTCAACAACCATGCCCTTGAAATAAAAAGTCCAGTTTAATATATTGACTTAAAACAGAGTGAACAGTGAGATAATTCCTAAAAATATTTGCTTTTTATGTGGTAAACAAACAGTACGAGGTCAAAAAAGGAATCAAAGTAGAATTTGCTGAAATATAATGCAACAAAGCATAACTAGAAGAAGTCTGTTTAGGCCCCTAAAGACAAGAAGAAATGTTTTATATTCAACCCAACAGTTGGCATGAACCAAATGTAGGCCAGTGAATCTAATAAGAACTCTTTCTGCTGCATTCTGAAGCAGGTGAAGACACTTCAGAGATGCTTTTGAACAGTCTGCAAGTAATTTTACACAGACAAAACCTCAAAGTAATGAATTCAGGCATCAATGTTTTTGCATCATTCAGACCAACTATGTGAAGGATCTTGTCAATGTTGTCTCTATCTTACGCAAGCATAGCCTTTTTTGTCATACAGGCCAGAATGTTCCTTAAACAATCTGTGTGAAAGAGTTTAATTAATTAGAAAGATACATAAAGTTCTATGTTTCTGGTGCAAAGTGATTCGATAGTACAATTTTCACTAGACTATACTCCTAGAAGATGCAAAAAAGACAAAGCAACTGGTTGAACACTCTTTGGCTCTTTGTCTTATCACTGTTTTTCAAAGGTTAATAGTTTACCCAAGCAAAGTGATAATTCTCTCAAGTAATACAGCACCTTACCATTTGGACCAACACCTTCTAATTTGTTTCCCTAAAACTGGTGATCTATAGCATAAAAAATGGCCAGTGCTGTTCTATTCCAGAATGATGGATATCAAACTACCAAAATGCAAATAAGTGCCAGGCACCAAAATACTCTTAAAAGCAGGTAGATAAGACAGGGTTCACATAAGTGTATCACTAGATAGATTCAGGGTCCAGATTAAGCTCTTTGAGTGTGGTTTTCATTACAGATGTCTTAAGAGACTTGGAAACATACCCAGAAGATAAAGATAAATGTGAATTTGCCAATTTTGGGCAATTAGCTTTGCGGATGCTGGATCAAGTAAACAAGTGGATGATTTGGAACTCATAATTAATTTAGCAAATTTACCCTGTTTAACAAGTGCAAATGACTCAAGATGTTCAATATGGGCAGCCGTGATATCAACAGTTCATTTATTACAGACCTGTTGGTTGTTGTTAGAGCTTGGAAACATATTGTACATCACAATTTTTTTGCAATAAAGGAAGAAATTGTTACTGTTTGATAGCTGTCTTACATGATAGTGTTGCGCAATAAAAAAAAAATAATAATTTCAGAACCTTTACTATAATCTAAAGTAGTTGTATTCATTTGTTTGTTTGATTTAATATTGACAGACCATATATTATTATACTAAACTTTACTACTCTGCTCTTCCAGGACAGATAAAACTAATACAGAAAAATTTGCTCTAAACTTCAACAAATTTTGGAAGAATTTTTCAGTGCCACCAATGCATTTGGATAATGAAACAGAATGTTATTCGCAAATATAGAGAATTATTAATTGATAAAAGTACATTAAAAGTACAAAATATTATTCTTGCTGTATAAAAATCTAATGCCTGTATTATAATAATAATAATGATGATGATGATGATGATGAAACTCAGTGATCACTTCACATTTCTAGGGTTGTAGAGGCTGTACCCAGCCTGTGAGACTTTGTATAGAGTTGGTACAATTTCCCTGTGTCTGCAGCTCTGAAAGGTCCCTACAGTTTGAATGTGCTTTTGTGTGTGTGTGTGTGTGTGTGTGTGTGTGTGTGTGTGTGTGTGACACTGCCCTGCAACAAACAGGTGCCCCCATCCAGATTGTACCATGCACAGTTCTTCCTGTCATGACACTGCAAAATCTCAGAGATGTACATTACTTAAAGGCATAAATGTCTTTCTTCATGTCCGCTACACAATAAAATGATGTTACTGGCCAGTAAAATAAGGAAATCACTGCAGGATCAGTCAGTCATCTTCTAAACCACTTATCCTGTTAAGGGTCAAGGGGAAACCTGGAGCCCATCCCACAGCACATAGGACACCCAGAGCAGTGCACCAACCCAGCACACACACACACACACACACACACACCAGGCAATTTTGAAACACCAATCAACCTAATCTGCATGTCTTTGGACTGTGGGAGGAAACCAGAGAACACCCACCAAGTACAGGAAGAACATACAAACTCCATGCACACAGACCAAAAGTGGGAATTGAGTCCCAGGCCAGCAGGGACAAGAAGACAGTGCTAACCACCACACTACTGTGCCACCTTCGGCAAGAGCAACAAAAACTAAATTTTTCAGTATACTGGAGGCTTGCTAAGTATCCACTGGCTGACGTTTGCTGATTAAGTTGCTCAGTCTCCTTTTCTGACCTCAGATTGGCAGAGAAATGAGACAGCGATTCAATAGCATCAGTCAAGTGGAGCAATGGCTTCACTATACGCTAACAAGAGTGCAGTGTGTAGAACACACATGTTTCCTATGTGACACATGTAGTAGACTAGATCATTTAACACAGGTTGTTTTTTCAGTAACAGCATAACAGTGGTCGGGTACTCATGGGCCTACAATAGCACATTCTTTCTTTAGACATGAATGTGACAGTGCACACCTGAAGCATTTCATCATTTTAGTTGTAATAAGGATACAGATCACACCCATTTCTGCTATAACGACATACATACATTCCTAAAACATACAGCATTTATGGGAACACTAGCGTGGGAGAGACCTCGCAAAACCTGACCAAATATTGCAGAAAACCTTTACCCATTGAGTCATCCTTACTGTCCTTGACAGAGATCTCACAGACCGGCTGGCATACTTTTGTAACATTGGTATCTTATAGGGAATTTATGGGACCAATTGTATACTTTGGGCAGAAAAATAAGCAGTTCAGCTGATTGTCAGAATAATACTTAATTTCATCCATCTTCAATACTGTGAAGGACTGCAGGAGGTCTGGAGCCCAGGATACATGGTAGGGGACACTGTGGATGGAGTGTCAACCCATCACAAGGCACAATCACACACATCTCAGGCAATTTGGAAACACCAATCACTTTACAACACATATCTTTGCTCTGTGGGAGAAAACTAGAGTACTCAGAGGAAATCCATAAAGCATTGGGAGAATACACACACTAGGGTGAGATCTGAATCCCCAGTGCCTCGGTGGGTGGGTGGGGGGGGTTTTACAGGGCATCGGAGCTAACCGCTGACCCACCATGCTGCTTGTTTACCTGTTCTTATATCACAGTTTCTTGTTTGGCTCATTGTTAATGTAACACTTGTTTAGCTTATTTTCACTGAAGCATTTTATTTCAAGGTAACATTTAGCCCACAAAGCATGGACAGAACATACAAACTCCATGCATACAGGGCAGAGATGGTATTAGAAATAACCCAGGAGGTGCAAAGCAACATTATTAACCACTGAACCATTAGGCCTCACATTAATAGAAAAAAAATGTGTTAAAGTGATAAGTATAGACAATATGTTAAATAAAACACTTGCCTATAAAGAACAATTGCTGTATTTACTCATAGAAGAAGCAAATTGATTGTGAGAGTTGGTGGATAAAACTTTGCTTTTGTTGCCTTTCTTTCACAAATAAAGCAAACACAAAATAGGAAATCAACAGGAAACAGCTGATTATCTAGTAGAGCTAAGTACATTATTGTCACATGCACAAATTTCAGATGTTTTTATTTTTTCCTCAGTGCTTTTCAGATAAATGTTAAAGTGGTTTCTCATATATTTAAATTTGAATATCAAAACTGAAGAATTATTATAGCATGAAAATACAGTTTAAAAATTCCCATGGGTGACTTTGTACACTGTGGTTAGAAGACATTACAGGAAATCAGTCATAATAAATGGCATCAAAACATAGTACCAAAAAAAGCACTTATCAAAAAAAAATGATATGATGATCTGCTGAACAAGGCGAGACAGAGAGGTCCAATATGCAACAAGGAGGATTATTAAGAGTACAAGAAGGGTAACAACAAGGAATAAGATAAACATACAAGCCTGAGAGCAAAATGGGAACATCTACGCCACACAATAACCAGCAAGGGACTAACACTACAGAAGAGCTATATAAGGGACACAACAGGAAATGGAAAATAGGTGAAAACACTTATGGAATTAACACAACACACACGAGGAATGAAAAAGGGGAAACATGTAGAAAAGCATAGAAACAGGGGAAAAGGCAACATCTAGTGGACAGGTAGAGGACCACGAACAGACACAGGAAGTGACAGAAACTCCCCCACAGACAGGCCATACAAAGGGCAAACCTAGGGAGGAGGAGGAGCAAGAACAAAAGGGACAGAAGAATCAACAGAAGTGAAGAAGCAAAGCAGAAAGAGGAGCAAAAGAGAAGGAACCATGAAGCAAGTAAACACCAAACAATAAGGACAGGATCCACAGCTGGCCAAGGGCAAAGGCAATCCAGTACACTGGTACAGGACCAACAGGCAGAGGACATGACAATATAAATATATACCAAGGGATACTTACTTGTATGTTCTTATATTGTTTATATTTTTGAATATTTTATATTTTAAGTAATAAAAACACACACATATATATCTATTATACAAATGGAAAGTTGCAATGAACAGAATTTCAAACTCCAGCACAAATTAGTCAGGCACAATGATGCTGAGAAATAAGTGTTATCCAGGAAATTATTTGAAAGGGGTATATACAGTACCAAGGATATACTGTTGGGCTACCTCTAATTACATGGTGATTAGGACCATCTTGCAAGAAAGAACAAAACGTGTTCATTAGAGAAGCAAAATTGCTAAACGCATTTTAAAAGTATATGAAAAAATCCGTAAGAAAGTCATACTGCACAAATACAAAATAAAAAAGAAATTTTTGTTCTTTTTCAAAGGTTTACAGGAAAACACAGACTAATGATCAAGCAATGAAACAGAAGTAAATAATCAAATTAAACATGTCACAATACGGCACAACACATTATTAACTAAACTAGGCAGCGGGGTCCATAACAATGGTGGAAGCGGAGTGCCCTTGGAGGCCAGGCCTATAACATAAAATAAAGAACCTCATTTTTATTGGTTTAGTGAGAGCTTCTCCAATATAGTCACACCAATCAACTTTGGTTTCATGTTCTGTTTGTTATGTCATTATCCACAGGTGAGCCTTGCGTCAGCATTGACCTTCCATTTGTGTTCATTGACATAATTTCACTCTAAGGTCCATCAATGGCCCATTTTTATTCACCAGGTTTCCTACTTGCTACATTTATTAATTTATTTTGCTTTTAACACTCTTTGAAATTAAATTGCTAAAATGTTGTTGAAAGTCCTTTGTGCTCCTATTTATTCTCTTTTTGTTGTAACGATGCAAGCTTCACCTACAGGCTGTTTTCTCAACCACAAATTAAGCTTAGGGGTCTGTTTGACCTCTCCCGCGCCTCGCCCAAAAGGCAATCTCCTGAGCCTGGTGGATGTTCGCTGTGTATCTCAAATCGAGGAGCTGGCCCGGCCATCCAATTGCCCCCTTGCTATGCTTGCCAGAAAATCAAGGAACAAAGGCACTGTCGATTGTCTTTATGTCCTCTGGCTCGCCCTTTCATTTGATAATTCTTTTAGCTTCTTTGATGCTTGTTTGCATGAAGAGGACTGGGGCTAAGGTGAGCTGACTCTTATTATTTTCAATATACCCACAGATCAGCGCATTTTGCAGTTGAACTTGTAAGAAAGCAATAAGTTTTCAGTTACACCCATTGCTGTCACTATATGGATCTGTATTTTTTTTTTATAAATGTCAAACTTTATACCTTTCCAAAGGAGTCACATAATTAAAAGTATATATTGGGTTACTAGTCAAGCCTCACTCTCAAGTTGGGGACGACGGCCAGATGTTCTTGCTTTCCTGGCCACCAGATAAGATAACGCAGGTCGATCGTTATAAACCTGTCCAGTGCAAGCACTATGGAACAAAACATTTCAGCAAATGACATCAGAATATTTCACGTGACATATGTAATGGTCTGAAACCAAACCTTGCATGCACACAAAACTCCACAAAAGCATAACTACACTATATTGCCAAAACTATTGGGACACCCTCGTTGGATTCAGGTGTTCCAATCCAAGCCAAGTTCCTTGCTTATCCAAATGACAGATTTTGTTTTCAATATTTTTGCTGTAATCAGTTAAATATATGAAAAAATTGCAATTTAAGAGTACCAACAAAAGTACTTCTACAACAGTTCTTTCATGTATTAATTAATGCATCGCACGTTGCCATTGCAGGATACAAAATGCCTTTTGGATACTAACTAAATAACAAAATGGCCATCTTAGATAACCTGCAGCTAAATCTTACTTATCAAATCACATCTCAAAGCATGCAGTGGACTGTCAGGAACTGAAAGCTTGCTAACACACTGCATTCTTGGTAGCAGGCATGCCTAGCTATGCACTGACCACATGGTATATTCATTGTACATGGACTCACACAGCTTTGACATGGTAGAATGGTTATTTCTGTTAACCTCATTTAGACCACACAGTACTGTATATGATGTGAGCATACTAGGGATGTGGATTGAATTTTTGCATGGTGATTGGTGTGTTTGTTTTCTATGATTTTTCTCACATCCATATAGGTTTTAAAAGGCCTGAGGCCTTGAGTGCACAGGTTCGAATCTCGGATTTGAAGCACGCACAAAGACTGTGTGATGCAAAGTAATGAAACAGTTAGTATAGATAAAAATACAAACTATAAGGCTTTCCTTTGGTTACTGCTGACATCAATGACATTGAGACGTGAACTGTAAAAAATCCATTATGTGATAAAAATGTATACTAATTATGTTATTATAGTTATGTAATGAAAATGGTTTTAGTGGTTTTATTTTTATCATAAGATTCAATTTTTTTTCTTTTCACCTTCCTGTTTTTGCTGTAGTGCCAGCTGCCATATTCAATAGATTCTAAAAAATACAGGAGTTGTTTAAAATTCTAGTATCTGCAGGCCTAACCAACCAATACCGAATGCCAATAAAATGAAATCATTTCACTAGACAAAAAAATACTTAGATAGCACAGTCTTCACCCCTTAATTGTGTGTGTATGTATGTATGTGTGCTATTTATGTGGATCTACAGCAGACCTGGGCATCGTACGGCCTGCGGGCCACATCTAGCCCTTTGCCTGTCCTTGACCGGCCCATGCTGTCATTGGGAAAGTGAAAAAAAAATAGTGCACTTTATGCAACCTCACTGCTTTTATTTTGAAGGCTTTTTTCCCCAATTTATGCATGTTTAGTGGGCCTGCGATCATCAGCTAGTGAGCAACCGTTTATCAGAGATGCTAGTTGGCTATTAGCCCTCAAAAATGTCAGCTCCTGTTAAAAAAAGAAAGGTTGATGCAGAATATAGAGTTATTAACAAGACATGGACGTAGAAGTATTTATGTACTGAAGTCAAAGGTAGAGCCGTGTGCTGAGTGTGTGGAAATCAGGTTGCTGTGTTTAAAGATTTCAATTTGAATCGCCATTACAATGTGGTGATTAGACTACAGGCAGAATAGCAGCAGTACTTTGTATAACGTTAACTTAATGCTGGTCTTTCAAATACTGCAAAATGCATATTTTGTTCTTATTGTTAATTAAATGATGATTTGATGTTGGCTTTTATACCATGTCTGTTTCATATTTTCATTCAGTCATAATATCTACTCTTACCTGTAGAAGTTTATCTAAACTATACAATTTAAAGCTTTTTTATAGAGTGATAAAATGAATATTAAGCAGAACTGAGTTCAGCCCCCCACCAAAAGGCTCAGTCTCTTATGTGGCCCCTTGGCAAAACTAATTGCCCACCCCTGCTCTACAGTATGGGTGAGTACGGCGCAGAGACTGTTTTGAATTATTTATAATTTAGTTGACGGTCAGCTCATTTTCAAACAGCTCAGTCATATTCATATGCAATCCCAATTTGTTATATAGTGGACAGTAGTTTTTCTTCAGTGACAGATAGTACCTCTGAGTACTAAATGGACAAATGGCTCTGTCTTGTTTTTCTGTCTCTCTGGATTTTCATTCACACGCACCATGCCATTACTAATATCCTTTGCATCAGCACTTTTTCATCTGGATGGCAACCTTTTGAAACAACACCTTATTTCAGAAACAATCTCAAGACTCCACTTGTACAAAGTCAATTCCTTTCCGATGGCCTGTGTGCTCTAACCGGTCAATTACTCGTCATCTCTGTGAACTTGAAGCTCTTGTGCGAATGTAATAGGAAGATGTGCTTCACCATGTCCCATGTAAGGCTGTTACAATGCACAAATAACCAACTCCTGGTTTGCTCACTTTGGGATTTATGCTGACATTTTCCGAGATAACACGATGCTTCAGTTGGCTATCCATGCATGTACAGCAGTTTGCACTATTATTCTAGTTATTGCTTGTCACAGTTTTTGGGTAAGAAACCACAGCATCATCATTTATTCATCTAAATTGTTGGGCTTTTGGTTACTTTGTGTTTTTTGGTCTGGTGTTTTTACTCAGCAAGAATGTAGTTATGATCCTCCACCATAGTCAAGCATTTCCTGTGCTGTTGTCACTGACATGTAAATCATTCTCAATATGCAGAAAAAAAAACTCCAAAAATTTACAACTATGGCTGCTTTCATCCAGAATAGGAAATGTCCCTGCAGACTGAGCTGTCAAGAGATGCAAATAAAGAATCTTTATACATGTGAGTTACATTAATCTTGGACTAAAACCATGTGGGGGGCAGTGAACAGTTATTGTTTCTAAACCCAGACGCTGTAACATTGCCAGTAGAGTGGGTTGTTCAGAAGATTTCGATGATTTTGAGCATGGCACTGTCATAGGATGCCACCTTTACCAGAAATGTATATGCTAGGGCTATATATCTGAATGTAAGTACTATTATAGTTGAGTAGAAGCACCTATGAACAAAATCAGCTCAGCTGTGAAGTGCTAGACCACAGAAACTCACAGAGCAAAGACATAGAGTTCTGAAGTGTATTCGTCCTAAAAACTGACTAATCTCTGATGCATCACTCACTGCCCCCAGAAGTGACATTGAAACAAGAACTTTGCATCAAGAACTTCATGAGATGGGCTTCCATGGCGAAGCAGCTGCGCACAAGCCTCAAAGATCACTTTGTGTAATACCAAACATCAACTGAAGTGATGTAAACTACGCTGCCATTCAACTCCGGAGCAGTGAAAAATGTTCTCTAGAGTGATGAATCACACTTCACTATTTGACAGTCTGATGGATGCATCTAGGTTTGGCAGATACCAGGAGAACACTAATTTGTGGAATTTATAATGCCTACAGTAAAGTTTATCGGAGGACAGGTAATGATCTGGGGTTTTTCAGGGTTCAAGCAAGGACCCTTAGTTACAGTGAAGTGTGTTGTTAAAGGCTGTTATAATCACAACCCCCCGTTTTATTTATTTATTTACTTATTTTGCTGTCCCAGTCTTTAGGCTTCTTAATTGCCCCAGGCAATATTAATGCCCGTGGTCTGTGAAGGCCATATTGAAAAAGCTCATATGGTTTTGATAGTCAGATGTCTTCATACATTTGGCCATATAATATATGTATAATATGCAGCGAATAGGATTTTGTATTATTGAGTACACACACGCACACACACACACATATGTTGCAACATAACTGGCTCTCAAAATTGATTGGGGAAGCAGTAGGCATTATTTAATTATTTAATACCCAGGAAGCTAGCAGTAAGTGTCTCGATGAAGGACACTCCTGGCACATAGGCCAGGATTTGAACAAAGAGACTTCTGCAGCTCAGCTGGATGTATAGGTTGAAATCCCTCTGAAGGACTGTTCCCCCCTCCCCCCAGTATGTCACTGTAAACCAAGCTATGTCATTTCTGCACCTTCAGGAATTGTTCTTGGGTAATACTTCTATTTATTGCCCCCTAGGAGTGAAATGATATTTCTACCCCTGGCTGGATGCTCTGTTTATTGAGCTTCAGACAGGTTTTAAGCCAACATTATATTCAGTACTAAGGAAGGCAGTAAGTTCTCATGTGGTCTGTATGTCATGTGTATGTATATCTTACAAATTGCCAAGCTGCTTGGGAAGTGTCTTTGCTCTCTGTTCGTTTTCAAATACACAAGCCTAATTGAACTATAAGCAAAAAGCGATGCATGCTAGATATATGCTGTGTGCATTAGACATGTTATTCAACGTGTCCACAACTCACACTACATCTGCTATAAAATATTACTTCTGTTCAGTGTGCAAATCACTGTGATTATATATATATATATATATAATTTTTCCCCACCTTTCTTTAATGTGGAAAAACATTCTCAGACATGCCCAAGGCCCTCTAAATAGAGCAGCGTTTTAAATGACCCACACTGTCAAGTTGCAGATCTCCTGACACAAAGTTAATTACCTACTAGACGTGACTACTGACTGGATTGTTTTCCCTAAGGTTTGTAATTGAGTTCATATATTGAAAGCACAGAAACTGCGTAGCTGAAATGTGTCATCCTGTTGTGTCACATATTTTACTTCGGTAATGATTTTGCACTGCCTGTATAACAACACATCTATAGATAAGACACTGGTTTACTGTAGTAATGGTTAACATAAAAAATTATGTATTGAAATCTGCGTTATTCTTGAACTATTGGTTTTGTCTGAGTCAATGATTTCCAGCTACTCTGAGTTATCGGCAGTTTCTTCATGAGCTCTGCCTGCTTCACCCATAGGTTTTTTTTTTTTTTTTTTGGTGGGGGGGTGGGTTAAAGAACAGTCTTGGGAAAGTTCGGTTTAGCTTGTAAATTCTATCATCCCGATTGAGCCACAGTATATGAGTTCGTATTCCACATTCAGAATGAAACACTGCTCCCCCTCCCTCCACATGATCCCTGCGCACAGACACAAAACCGCTGACGGCACACGGTAATAAATAATACACAACAGACGTGCAGCACAACACCTGAGCTCCGAGAGCAGCTGCAAAGCACAGGACCACAGACGGCCAGCGTTCTGTGCAGCTGGGACAACAGTCCGACGCACATTCAGCTGCCGACGTGCAAAAAATAATAGTAAAATGTTCAGCACATGCCGCAGAAGTTACCGTCCAATACGTTTTTACCTCATGCAGTGGATAAGTTGCGCTGTTGTTTCTGATTTCTGTTTGAGTCAAATCATTTGTCATGCTGCCCTCCCAGTGACAATGACAGAGCAGTGATAGTCTATGGATAAGTAATATGTTGCATGATGCTTGGGGATTTGTGCAGTGATTTATGGTCTGTTATGTATTAAGCTCTATTGTGCTTCATGTCCTACTGTTAGAACTATTACAGCCCTGTTCTAAAATTATACTATGAATGAAGTTCTGTCCCTCTGGCTGTGTGCACAGTAAATTTGTGACACAATTTATTATACTTATAAATACATGTATATGTTCATTTATGGATAATTGTGCCCCCTGAAGCCAAACAGACTAGTGATTACCATCCAATCTTACCTTAAATACTGTACCATTCAAACTGCTGCTTTAAATTATTGTCAGTACTGACTGGGGTGACTTCCTGCTGTTCATTTCAATGGGTAACAGACATTCTGACTAATTAAAGTCTCCACGATGGCATCTCTGTCCTGCGTAGAAGACGTCTGCTGCAAAATTTCTGGAAATTGTAACCAACACAATAAATCAGGCAGTACATAATTTTCTGCATGTCATTTTATGGATCACTGTGCCGTCTACATTACAAACTTGAAACACACAGATTATTGGCAGTTTGGCTCAGGGGTTCATTTTAATAATTAACAACAATAATTAAAATGTTTATCTGTTGAAACGCTCTGACAGAGCAGTGCTTGAGCATTCCCGTATTCAGCTCTTGACCTTGACTGTGTAGATATTAAGGACACCTGTTCCTGGAGTCCAATTCCAAATCACCATTTTAGATGCAGTTATATACACTGACACCTCTCTGTGGTTATTACCTACCAAAACATCTTTGATATTTTTGGAAACATGACACAAACATAATACAGGAAAAGGGAAAATATATTATCATGAACATTACCTGGATATGGGACCCTTATTGTTTTGTAATACGGAAATGGTACAGGTCTGCATAGTCCAAAAAAAAGATACTAAAAACTGGGGTAATATTGATCAGACGCCCACCATGGCTGACAGAAAAAGATGACATTTAAAGATTGCTTTAACAGGAAAAGTGGACCACTGCAACTGCGTGTAGCAAACATGAAGGCTAAGACTACATGTAACAGCTCCAGTACAATCTCTCTAATTTACCATTCCTCTCCTTGTACTCTATAGAGATGTTGTTTAGATTTTCATATTTACTAGTGACAGTACTGGCTGTTGTATTCATACCAATGTTGGTCAATGGCTAACTTTGCTGCCTTCAATCACTGGCATGCAAGTCATGAGTTTCCACAAGAAATTCCTCCCTCTTTATCCACTTCAGGGTTTATACATAACCTGTAATTTTCCCCCTAAACTTTCACCAAAAAAAAAAAAACAGGAGAGAGTCCTGCTGGTCCTCACCATCACTGCTAGACTTGTCACCCAAGAGAAAAGTGAATTTGTGTCCCACATTGCCTTTCGATTGGCACCTCATGTGAGAAATTATGTGAGCCCTCAGAGTTTCCTTTGCCTCCCTCATGCGAGATGTTTTGCGCTAAACAATTAACTGGCACATTTTCTTGTCTTTAAATCCCAGAGATATAGTTTCCATTCGGCACTCGGAGAGGCTTTGACGAGTGAAAGTCTTTTGAGGATTTGATCAAAGACGGCACACTTTGATAAAGATGTTTGGTTCACTGAGTTTTGCAGGAGTAAGACGATTCTTTCTGAAAACCTACATTTAAAACCAGAACATTTTATATTTACATGTATTTGTCAGATAATACATTCTAAGAAGACATGGACATCATCTGTATTTTTTTTACTTTTTGTACATAAATAGGAATGATTTTTTAAATCATACTTTTATCATAGTACTATGTTTGTTATTATATTTTGTGGTAACATCATACTTTGTTTCACATCGGTTATCACTGACAAAAACACACATGAAAACATTATTGACTTTTTCTGTGTTTTCTTTCTGATCTGTCAAACTTTTTGTTTAAAAAATTCATATCAGTGCATTAATCACAGATATTTCCTTGAAAGACATACAATCAGTCCTGTACTTTGAAGTTTCACCTCTGAAGACTTCACATTCCAAGTAGTTTGTCAGGCTAACATTGAGAATTCAGTATTTTTTACTGAATGCCTTGCTAAAACTAGGGTCAAGAAAGACAGAATAGATTGAATGGGATGTATAGCATCACAGGGCACAACACAGTACATTTAAAGATTAGTTAATCTGAACCACATGCCTTCGGCCTGTACAGAGGAAATTCAGGCCAGGTGGCATGCAGATAGCATAACACAAGAGCACAAACTGTCATGCTACCTCTACAAGATGAATCTTTAACAAAATACCAGAAAATGTAGTGTTTGAATTGGACCAGTACTCACTGGAACACAGCACTGGCACCTACTGGGAATGTTTCTTGTGTACCTGCACTTCTCATAATCTCATAACCAGCTAACACATATAGGACACAAGGGGGGTACTGGCATCTGTTTTCCCATTTCAAGCTTTGGGCACATGAAGCTGTCAGTTTACAATGTTTATACTTGATGCTTCTCTGGTTATTTGTGTTGGTTTTTAATCTTCACCTTCTCCGCTGCATTAAACTGCAGATAAAATGACATCATCAGTTTCTCAAATGCATCTTTGCTCACATCTTGACAAATGTTGTGAAATACAACATCGAAGTTCAGGCTTCCTAAACAGGTTTTATCTTCTGTCCATATAGACACTGCAGGCTCACACTGAGGTCGAGGATAAGAACACCTCATTCAGGGCCTCGCCCCTCTCTCACCTTTTCTAACAGTAAGCAAAAATACGGAAAGCACACCTGTGATTGCTGCTTTTCTCTCTAGATAAAAGAATGGAAAGCCAAGCTTTCTTTCATTTGATTTTATTTCTCGTGACTGTAAGAGCCTTGAGCCTCAAGTCAAATGTTCTGCTGCATGAACAGAACACTTTTTAAACACGGCTGAGAGGAGAACTACGTGAATTTTCCAGCATAGACATAATTACTAAATTGATAAACTCAAAGTAGGGTTCAGGCATGACAGTACAGTGCTAAGAGGATTCAGGGTCATAACGGTTAGTGTCAGGATTAGATAACCTTATGACAGAATGTACACAATGGAATTTTTAGAGAAAGCAGAGAAAAACCCATAAATGGACTAATAGATTGATTAACACTGAGCAGTAAAGAAGTAACTTTGCTGATTTCATTTGTGAATCTTCAGTTTTCCATCTGTCTCTATGATACATACCAAATAAGTTACATTTTTCTGTTGGGATCATCTATCCATTATCTTAATTGTTTATTCCTGGGGAGGGTCACAGGGAAGCCTGGAGCCCATAGGGTACGGGACACCAACCCACCACAGGCAATTTCGACACACCAATCAACCTAACCTGCATATCTTTGGACTGTGGGAGGAAACCGCAGCACCCAGAGAAAACCCACCAAGCACAGGGAGAACATACAAACTCCACACACACAGACCCAAAGCGGGAATTAAACCCCAGGCCTGGAGGTGCGCGGTGACAGTGCTAACCACCACGCCACCCTGTTGGGATCAATTTTTATGTAGGTTTTTTAGGAAGATTTTTTTTTTTAGCTAAAGCATAAAAAATGGAAAACAGCTGCCCCAGTGACTCATTAATAATGCTGTTAACACATAAAATCTCCATGAAGTAAGTGATAACGAACTTGCAAATGTTGTCATGCATTTCAAAAACTAACATTTTTCGTTAGAGAATCTGTTTTTTCAGACACTACTCCATGTCCTTTTTAAAATCATACTAAAAATGTTTCAAGAACATGAAGCTGGAGAAGCCTATTCAAAATGATTTAATATTTGTACAGCATTTCTGCTAGGCACATTACATTTTATTACCAGAAATTTTCTTCTGTTTCTAACTATATTAAGAAAATGTTCTGACTGCTGACTGTCTGAGTTAAAACAGGTGAGGATTAAATTTATCTGTAGAAAAGAGGAATTAAGTAAAATACTGGCCACACATCAGAAATAAGATATATCTCAGAAGAAATGAAAAATATGGAAAAAACACTGAAAGACAGAAAATAGGTAGACAAAAATAATAAACTAGGGATGTGAAGGAGTATGACTAAGAGCAGAACACTTTCATTTTATTATTGCAGCCATGGTAACTGTTGCTATAGTGCCTGAGCATTAGGGCAGGAAGATTTTTCTGGATTCTGGAAGATATTTATATAGTCTAACTGATGATGATGAGACCTGCTGGTGTGATTAAACAACAAGACTAAAGATTTGTCAGCTCTGCAGTCTCCATGACCCCTGTGGACTGATAATGAAGAAATAGTTTGACTCTGATTTGTCTATGATACTAAAAAATATACCCTCAACACAACACATTGATTTGTTTTCACTATTTGAGTGCTTGTATTGGAAAAGTCAGATGAGTGAGTGTGCCATATTTATTTTAGAATGGTATTGATAGTAGTATTCTAAGTGTAGCAGGTGGATTCACCTCACATCTGACTACTATGTTTTGAAAGAAAATCTGTCCTGCAAAGGGTATGAGCTAATGTATGTTTGGCAAAATCTGTTATGACAGTCTGCTGTCACTTAACATGTAGTCATAGCTAATGCTGCATTGTGAAACATACTGGGCTTCAAGTTTATGTTTACACAAAATCCCATATAAAACAGACACATTTTGTAAGATTACAGAATTGCACAGTGGAAAAGCCTCAGGACAAGCTTTACAATATGGAAAATGACAAGTATTATGTCAGATTGTGTAATTAAGTCAATATGACCAATACTGTTCTGAGTAGTTCTTTTTTTTAACAAATCAGTAAAGACATTCACTTCATTTAGCTCAAGTATAACACAACTTCAGAAGCTTAAACGTGCAATTTTGCCTAGCTTTAACTAGCGTTTTGAAATTAACCGACTTCATCGCACTGTTTTTAGTTTATTACATCTCAATAACTGTTGTGTTGCCTTCTCCTGTAAGAAGAAAGTTTAATTTACATTCTTATTCCCTGAGAGACGGCAGGAGAATAATGCGAAACGTGGAGCGACTGTTCTGCAAAGGAGATAGGCTATAAAGACCTTCTGACTGCGCTTCACGTTTAAATGGAAAAAGAAAAGAAGACAGTGAAAGAAAGAAGACAGTGAAAGAAAGAAGGACAAAAAAAAAAGAAAAAACTGGGTAAGGGACAACCAGATAATAATGAGACAAGAGATTTGCTATGACAAAATATATGAGAGAAAATAGAGAATTTTCTGCTTTTATCAACTGGAATTGAGTAGGAATCTTTCAAATAAAGTCTTCTTCAAAGTGCATTTTCCATTTGAGACAGAGGCCAAATGTATCGGCTGTGAGGTGGCCTGCATTCTTACTGAAATTTAAATGGGTGTCTTGGAATGAGGGCTGAGGTAACCAAGCCTTTTATCTCTTTTTTTTCCTACTCAGCTCAGGATTTTTAAGCCACTGTGTGTTTAGGGAATAAATTACCATCCTCTCCATTTACAATGTAGCTGCAGATGAACAATGACCGCTTTTCCTTTCCTGTTTCTCCTATGCCTTAAAAGGGACTGTATGGGCTTCAGGTACAATAAAGAGTTTCTCTCACAATTTCTTATGCATATCACATATAAATGGAAGGTCTCTGTCACGAGCATAGTGCAGATGGCCTGTAGCTCATCTATTAAGTTTAACGTTCTTGAATTTTACATAACTCAGCACATGAAAAGTGTTTATTGATTATTTACTCAGTGTTATCCTGTTAACAAGAACAGCCATGCCTAAAGTGGTTAGTATTAACATAAGACCATTTCTAACATTAAAGGTCCTGACAAGGATCAAAACTTGTGCCTTTTTGAATGCTATTTTAATGCTTTGCCTTGTATGGGCACAGTCAGAACTTGTCTGGAGAGTGTTTGTTTTGGGTACTTTTTTCTATTCTGTCACACAAAATATGTAAAACATATATTAAGAGCTTACTGGTTACAACAATGTGGAAGATTTCACTTCTGTCAGCAACAAAGTCATGTGACACTGTACATTTGGGAATGGACTCTTTTATATAAACTGGCCTCCTTAGGGACCAAAAAGTACAAGGAAAAGGGAGGAGGCTGCAAAATGGCCAAACCTTAGGAAAAAAACCTGTAAAGTAGATAAACAATAGACATACAAATAAAAATAACCAAAGCATGTTGTTGGCCTGCTTTCTGTGACGAAGAAGACTTACTATTCTTTGTCTATTGAAACACACACAGCACAGACTCCTGGAGATATACAGGTAAAATGGGCAGTGGAGGGGTGTGAATAAGTACAGTGAAGAATGGAATATAACTGGTTATTATCCAGCTTCCTCTGGCCAAAATGGGGCCCAGCCGTCCACAGCCTGCAAACACGCTACTATATATTTGTTGAAGAATACTGTACAAGACAAAGGGAAATGTATACATTGTGTTTTGTGTAAAGCACAGTGGGACTCCTTTTTGTGTGTGTTTGATCACATGATTAATGCATTGAATTTTCAAAATTGGGACATTGTGTCTTTGTTAAGGACCATAGATGCACATCACAGTGTATGGCTGTTTCTTGGAAATTCTTGGAAATGTGCATGGCTGTGCCCCTTTTCGAACATGGTTGACTAACCCTTGTCAAGCCTATTATTCTGAAAGGGTTAACAGCCACAGAAGCTTATCATGAAGTGTGCAAACATGTTCATGGTTGACTCCTTAAGGTTGCTCTTATTAATCAATTGGCACAAGGGGGCAAACTGTCTACCTGATTTATACACTTTGCATTTGTTTGCAGCAGGTGCCTCTGGCCTGGCATAAACATGGCATTAATCATATGATTCATATTAATTACTGTTTCTGAAAGTCTGAACCACAGGAATACATAATGTGGCAGGAGAACGAAACGAGTTCAACGCGATGCCTGCTTAGGGCTTCAAACTGTCGTTTTATATACATATATATATATATATAGTTTACATATTTCTGCTTTGCAAGAAAAACTGCAACTGGATCTTGCTTCCAGAGTTAACAAGGTTGAAAGGACCACCCATAATATGAAGAGATCCAAAGACGGAGGACAAGGGAACAGGCGTGAGTGGAGGACAGCTCATACATTAGCGACCACTTTACTTAGCTTTCTTTAATTAATCTGCTGTGAGGAACTTTGGGACACAGCCATGTTCCTGCAATTTATATTATCTTCTGTGCTTTTGCCTAATTTTAAGTAAGTTGGTGTGATAATTATATCTGTTATGTTTACTTAGTTGTATGACTGTTACCACAAATATTACTGGATAAGAGGATGTTGAAAATAAATGGATGTTAATCCTATTTTTTCCTTTTGTTATGAGTTTATGTCTCACCCCAGTTCTACTTTTGTGCTGTCACACAGGAAAAAGAGAATAGTGTGGAAAATTTATTACCTTAAAACGACAATTTGGATTAAGTGGTTTGGGGATTTTTCTTAGCTTTAAATGTAAGTAAACAACAAATAGATCTATAGCTGTAAGCAATATGATGGTGCTGGGGAGATGTCTTAGAAAAGTCAACCTTAGAAAGTCAACCTGAACACATGCGTACTGTTATCAATTTTTTTTTCCCTCATTTCTTGCATATACTCCGATCAGCCATAACATTATGACCATTGACAGGTGAAGTGAATAACATTGGTTACCTTGTTACAACGGCACCTGGAAGTGGGTAGGACATATTACTAAAAAAGTGAACATTTTGTCCCTGAAGTTGATGTGTTGGAAGCAGAAAAAATGGAGAAACGTAAGGATTTGAGCGACTTTGAGAAGGGCAAAATTGTGATGGCTAGACAAGTGGGTCAGAGCGACTCCAAAACCACAGCTGTTGTGGGATGTTCCCGGTCTGCAGTGGTCAGGACAAACCGAAAGAGGTCCAAGGAAGGGAAACTGGTGAACTGGCAACAGGGTAAAATTAATCTCATATTGCTGAAAAAGTTAATGCTGGTTCTGATATAAAGGTGTCAGAACACACATTGCATCACATTTTGTTGCGTATGGGGTTGCGTATCCGCAGATCGGTCACGGTGCCCATGCTTACCCATGTCCACCGTCAAAAACGCCTACAATGGACATGTGAGCATCAGAATTGGATCACAAAGCAATGGAACAAGGTGGCCTGGTCTGATGAACCACGTTTTCTTTTACATGATGTAGATGGCCAGGTGTATGTGCAGCACTTACCTGGGGAAGAGACAGCACCAACATGCACTGTGGAAGAAGGCAAGCCGGAGGAGGCGGTGTGATGCTTTGGGCAATGTTCTGCTGAGACTGCTTGGGTCCTGCCAGTGATGTGGATGTTACTTTGACATGTACCACCTACCTAAACACTGTTGCTGACCACATCTTTTTTTCTATATGGTATAAACATAGATTAATGCCAGTCACAATAGTTCAAAGAATTAAAAACATTGCCTAGAAAATTATTTTCCTCACAATTTTTTTACACGTATCTTCAAACCATTTTTTTTCTTTAGATGTATCAGTGAACATATTAAAAACATCATTAACATAAACATTAACATAAGATAAATGATTGTAACCATTAATGACTGTAACCATAAAACGAGACATGGTATTAAAGGTGACTATCCATATGTGCTATCAAAAAACTACACTATGACTGTATAACTGGTACATAAAAATTGTGTATTACACTTTTAGCTGTTCCAAATAAAGAATTCAACTTGACTTGAAAGGATAAGTTACAAAGGAAAGCACATTTCAGGATGTATTTGCAAATTTAGCGCACATATAGCTAAACAACACAGATCACTACATTCACGTAACACCACAAATTCCATTTTAACAAGCTATCAAACTAAATTGCAAATGGTTTTATTTAATTTTCTTTTTCATTTTTGCACGAAATACCTCCTATATGTAACGATTTGGCTTAACCAAATCTCAACGATCAAGAAGACAAGGTCTATGGGCAGAGGAAATGGTTTATTTAGGAAACTAGACACAGGCAAAGCTAGGGTAAATATATGCAGGTCAATACACTACTGGACTGGGGTGAAACGAAAAAGACACAGCTGGAGAAGATTAGAGGGAAAGTGAAAGTAACACAATAGATAACCAAGTACGAAAGGCAGGAAACACGGGAATACTGATTCAGAAATACAGGAAGGGTTGGAGTAGCATAAGGGAACCAATACAGACATATACTCTGTACAATAACTGGCCTGAGAGAAGGAGACCACAGGTTTAAAATGAAAGCCAAAAGGGAATCCAAAACAGGTACAAACACTTAGACAACCCAAGGTGCAATGCAGAACGAAAGACAAGCATAGAAATCCCACAAGCTAAACCAGACAAAGAAGATAGAAATAGTAAGAAATAGACAGGACAGAACCAGGACCATGATGCCATACTAAAGCACTGCATAAGGCACTTCTAATGGTGAGTTTGGTTAGGTTTGTTATACGATTCAGCTTTGGTGCAGTTTTATTTTATTTGCACTGAAGTGTCGATAGCTAATATTATGCTGATGGTGTTATTTTAAGAAAATTTCTTAAGTATTAGTGATTGTTAATTTTTAAAGTGTTCTGTCTGTAATCATGGCCTTTGTATTGAACACTGTATTCACCAAATTAGGTGTTCTGTATGCTTTAGCATTTGATCATACATGTCACAGTTTATGGCCTATGCAGCGCAACACAGGAAACAATCAAATTTCCTTATCTTTTTACATATGTGTTAAGCATATCTCTTACTCTCATGACACTAAGTGTTAATCATGCACTATTCCTATGTACAGTCCTGGAACTGAAAATAGTGGGCAATATGTAATAACTACACCCTAGCAGAAAGAATGCAGATTGCTGATGACATAACAGCTACAGGAAAATATAGACACAAACTTAATAGATCACAGAAATATGACTTAAAGTATAAGTATAAAGCAGCAAAACATTAGAAACATTAGCAACCGACCAAGAAAATTATATTTCAGGTAATTAACAAGACACTTGTTAACTACCCAGTTTATGCGTGCGATGAAAACAAGACCTCACACACACAAGAACTGTCATGCAATAAAATGGCATAAATAAATGTGTAAAGAATGTCTTGTAATTGAACAGAGAACAATGTGACAATGTGATGTTTACTCGTATAAATCAACCATTATTACTCATCTCCGTGTAACAGTCTTTAAGTTATTTTGGACACTGCGTCTCATGTATGTGGAAGTAACAGAGTAGGATCAGTAAAATTGTGAACTTTCATTCTACTGTTTTCTGTGGGTGGAAATGAAATTGGAAACTGAGTTAAATTGGAAACTGAGCTAAATAGGAAGCTTTCCATCATTCAGAATGTACGCATTAGGCCTTCATTTCCTCTTTACTGTCACTGGGTCCCTTCTGCATTCAGAGGCTTTTGTACACGCTACCCATCCTCGTCCTGGAAATGAGAAATTCATGCACCTCGTTTAATGTCTGTTTAGTGTTTCATTTGAAGTTTCTGTTTTATGACCTTCTACCAGACCTTGCGTGAATTTTCAGTTTTCTATGGAGGTCTGTGGCATATTTAATTAAGCTTTTTGAAACATACAGTTTAGCTTTCTGAGGCATAAATGAAATTGCAAATAGCCATGTTGTTTCATTTACTGTAGTTCTTTAAACATGAAAAAAACTGTGTAACCAACAATTTCTCTCACTTGCTCCAATTACTAGTAATCTAAGTATATCCTATGAGCACTTATATTAGCACTGAGTAGCTCCATTGGACTGAACACAGAAAAATAGCCATTCTCAAATGTAATGTTCCTCAAGAAAAGCAGTGAATTCATCTCAAGTGAATTTGGTCTGTTGCCTGGCAATACACTGAGAGGGCCATCATTGTGGCTGCAACAAGTTTCAAAAGTTGTTGTAATTTTAGTCATTGTGGTGGAGGCACACAAAGGTTCTTCAGGCCGCTTGATATACTAATCAGAATCAAAGAAAAAGCAGGGCTGATGTCAAGCAAATCTAAATCCATGTCTGTTTTTCCAAGAAACTGCTATCAAAGGAGCTAGCTACATCTAAAGATGGCCATGATGATGTGCAGCCCAGCTGACAGGTTTGACAATCTTGTGACAATGGAGTATAGCAGTTCTTCCATCTTTAGCCTCTGTCAGGGATCCATGAGGCACTGCTTTCTTTCTCATGATACCTTGGTGACTCTCAGGCATCAGAACAAGCAGGCTAGCAGTCATGTGTCACATTTGACCCCTGGCATGCATGAATGTACATCAGGGTATCTACAGGTGGAGCTTACCCACTTGAAACACGGAATCGCAGAGTGCTCACCTCCAAGAAACACGGGATCGCAGAGTGCTCACCTCCAAGAAACACGGGATCGCAGAGTGCTCACCTCCAAGAATCAGAATCAAATTCAGAAGCAGGCAGCAGAGTGGGGTGTGTCACGCTCAGGTTTACCGTAAGTGGAAGGCTCAGGTGAGGCAGAATGCAGAAAATGAGAGAAACAATCAGCAAGTCACAGTCCTGTGAATACGGCCGATGCACAACTTTGCAATTAAAGAAAAAACGATGTAAAGACCATCTTGAAACACAAAAACCATCATGATCACATGCAACTAACACTGTGATTGGCCCTAGATGATGAGTGCATGGAGCGATGCACTGCCCCTGAAAAACAGTTTGCCACTATTCCTTAGCTCAAATATAAGCAAATGCTTTGGTAAAACACACTATTAGTACAGTCTTATTAGGGTGTATGTGCATAAATACTGCATTAACACCACTGTCAGAGGTGTCAGTGGAAATCACTGTCATTTAGGTAGCTTGAGTGTCATCAATCCATTAAAGTTGATTTTGTATGATGCAGGCACAACGTCGGCTCAAAAGCTGCGTAGCTGGAGAACATCTTTAAGTACCATAAAATGGGAACCAGAAAGGAACAGAAAACCAGTAGAAGGATAATAGCTTCAATGTGGACTTTACACAGGAGTCTGCCACCAGTGGACACAATACATCCAAAGAGGTGTTCTGATGAAACAGAGTCCATTTGTCATCATTATACTCTGGTCCACTGTTCTTCAGACTCTGCAGAATGGAAAATGATGTCATCAAAATAATTTTGCATGGTCCTTTAGGGTGATGAGTATCTTTTTCTGGAATGCAGAACATGTTCCAAATCATAAGAGTGGCAGCACCTGAGGCAGCCCATCATGCGTAATGAATGTAGTAAGGTCATGCCTGTCTTGTCAGGTCACAAGTAGAAAAGATTGTTGCTCCTTTGAGTGCATGAAGCAGCTCATCCATGTGAGGATAAGGGAAATAGTTTGTGATTACAGACTTGTTTTTTTTTTCATGGGTCAAAAATCATGCAGATTCCCCCAATTTCTTTTGAGTGACAACAAAAATAGAGACTCAGGCGGATGAATCAGTTTGTTTTATTATGCTCCTATCCAATTGGCATTTCAACTCCTCAGATACAGACTTCCTGCCAGAGACAAGAGGTTTTAGCACACAGGTACTGTATAACTGCACTCTACACTGCCTTGGATAAACTCCAGGTGTGCTCTTGACTCTTTCCAGAATAAGCAGTTGTAAATTCAATAAGGGAAAAAAGACCTAGTGCCCACCTCAGTTCAACTGCAACAATCTTTGTTCCTGAGCACAAACTTGAATGGAGCAGGTAACAAAGTCCATTGTGAGCATAGACCCTTGAAAATAGACACATTAAGCTGTCCTGAGTCACACCTCTAACAGTATGCGAGTTTGACCAGATGGACTGGACCACTCTTATAATGTCTCATCGCTTCACACTACTTACATGCTGCTCTTGCAGCGGGGCAATTTGGAGCAATTGCTTGGTCACTTTCAGAAGCAGAACAAAAGCATGCATGTCCCTTCGCTGTAGACAGACAGGCTGCCTCTCTGTCTCCAGTATATGGCACACACCTGTGAGTTAGCTTTATTGTATGTCTGTCTGAACGGTCCTAGTTAAGCAAAGTACTTGAACTGCAGCATGTTCTGTGCTAATGGATTTAGTATGCTTCAAAGCACTCTTAATCTGTGTGGCTATGGCAACTGATTTAAGAGTCACATCTAGTTCAAATAAAGGGTTCAAAAATACTCTGGTTATGCAGGTCTTCAATAATCTGATCCCTTACAATCTCACCTGCTTCTTCAGTGAATTAATTTTTTTTTTTTTTTTATTTTCTTAAAGACATCAAATGTCATGTTGCTCTACTACTATTTCAGGCCTAAAGTAATGAAGCAACAGCAAAACTGTATGACATTTCTGTATTTATGTATTCTGTATATTTTAGTAAATTAGAATTAGAGAAATAAGGCCTGATTTTGATATATCCACAGCCTTGTTCTAGCAGTCATCAATTTTGCTCAAATCCTTTTCTATATGCAGTGCAAGGAATGCACTTACAGGACAATATTGCATAAACGTCAAAGGAGACAACACCGCAGAAATCACCATAAATGTCAAAAGCATGAGTCTCACTTGAGCAGCCAGATCAGCATTTTACATTAGAGTAGGATTTATACTTTTATCCAAAGTAACTTACAACTTTTCACATACATGTTACATCAATACTGTTTCTCTGCTTTTAGCCCACTGGGAACAGTGGGCAGCCACATGCAGCACCCAGGGAGCTACCATTTGAGTGTCTTGCTCAAGGATGCATCGAGTGGCTGGGCTGGGATTTGAGTTAGGAGACTTCTGCATCCCAGTCTGATGTTCTATCCATTGAGCCACCAGGCTGCTATAGATAGTCTCAGGTAGTGTCAGATGCAGAGAAAAGACATAAGAAAGAATCGATATCTATATGAGTATACAGAGTTAATAAAATAATTTTGGAAAGCTTAATTGTCTCTAGCAGGTATACTTGCTTGACCAGTAGTAGACAGACATTAAGTGTTTCTTTCTGTAGCAGAGTTAAAAAAAGATCAGTTGGCACAAACTGTCACACCATATGACAGGTTAATATAGGTCTGATATTAACATCCAGAATTACAAAAGTATTCTGTAAACTGAGTCAAATACAGCACATAGTGTATATATTTGCAGACCAAAAAAACAATAAAAAAATAAAAAATTATATATATATATATATATATAATTTTTATTTTTTTATTGTTTTATATATATATATATATATATATATAGTTCAAGAACACGTGTTAAGGTTTAAAAATTGAAAGTGTTGTAAACACAACCATCCATCCATCCATTATCTTAACCGCTTATTCCTGGTGAGTGTCACGAGGAAGCCTGGAGCCCATCCCAGAGCACATGGGGCGCAGGGCAGGGGACACCCAGGGTGAGGCGCCAACCCACCACAGGTGTTGTAAACACAGATCATTCATATTATATCAAAACAGATCAAAACTGAAAAAAAAAATCAAGTACTTGAGGAAAACAGAGCCCATGGTTGAGAAAGAGATTTACAGGTGTTACAGGTCTTATTCATACTGAAGGAATGTGTCAAATGCACTTCTTAATGGAAAGCTGGCGGTTTAAATACTAGACAGTAGTTTAAGGTTTTTCAAAGGAATATTTGTTTTCCTTGTAATAACGTACCATTTGTGCTTTGCTCCTCTAAGAGATGACAGGGATGCCTGAAATTGTTTACCAGTATTCTTAAAATGGCTTGAATTTATAACCAACAGTCTAACACGTAAACGTTTTTTCGCGCATTACCAAAATAATATAACCACAAATTTAATAAACCTTTCTTTTTTGCCTGGGCAGGTGTAGCTATCCTCCCTTCTTCCATCTTTGTCCTGTTTGTTATTGTATTTGATCTGTATTAGTTACAAATTTTATTACTACCTCCGGTTGACAGTAGATTAAAATTTATTTCAGAATAAAGGCAGCCTTTGGACAGGAAATGTAAAGTCAACATGAGAGGGGAAAAAAAACAGAATATCTGAGACATAAATTACAGCTTAGGGAACATGTGATTCTATTCATGTTAAAGAAGGTGGACAAAAGGTTCTGGACAGATCTAATCAAACCGTGAGATGGGGAAGAGCACCTCTTGGGAGAGAGGCACAAACAGGGCCTCAGCTGGGAGGCTGGCAGTTCATCCGCAGCCACACTCCAGGTGGGAAACAGGAAGCAGCTCAGAGTGGTATCTGTGCTAATAAGGGATCCTACACACTTGGGACATGTATCAAAGGGCTAAATCAGATAGTGTGCTTCTGCAAAGTGAGGCGTAGCGTGCTTTTTTTTCCCCTTTTTTTTTCTTTTTTTGAAGCAGTCACACCTCAAACAAGGGCCCTCACCTCACAAGACTCTATATCCTTGGAGCAGATGTTGAATGACCCTGAAGTTATGAAGCTTGACTTGGAAAGTTATTATAATTGTTATTTTAAAATCTATAGCTTTAAAACTTTTTTGACATACTGAATACAAAGAACACTAAACCATTTTAATAATTGTAACACTAAATATGTGAAAGATAAATTGGAAAACTGTAATTCTAATTTACAAAAGAAAGAATATTGAATAATTTAGAAAAAAATAACATCAATGGCTTTGACTTTAAAATTCATAATTTCATTGTATTCAAAACAGTCATTGCACAGGGCTACTCAATTTGATGAACTGTTCACACAGCAAGGAAAATTTAATCATAAATGTTATATTTTAAATAAAAATATAAAATTGAGTCCAAAAGCCATTTTGTTTAATAAAAAGTTGAACAATTGACTGGCCATTGAATAAAAACTGAAAATAAGCCATCAATTAGCAGATGAAGTGTTTAAAATTTGGTTAAAAAGTAAACATTTTGAAAGATGATTACAGCCAGAAAAAAATGTGTGGGGTTTGCTGTACATGTTTTTTAAACGTCCTGGCAGCAGATGAATGATGGATGAAAAAACTGAAATATTGCAGCTAACAAATTGTTGCTAGGTAATCAGGATATGAAAGTGTTGTGTTTTTCATGACACATTATTATGGCTATTAAAAAACTATCACAGAAAAGCTGCCATATAAAATAACACAACTTATTTTATATTGTAGTTTTTCTGTATGGAAAAAAAATGTTCTCAACCTAATCAGAAAGTAAACTTGTAAAAGCTGAGCTGAACTGAAAGCACATTTCACAAGTATAAGTATTTCTGCACAAAACTGTATTTTATCAAGAGAATTTTTTAAACCTGTCTTATTATTACAACTACAATAATGTTTGCATGTTCAGTGAAGCGCATAACAAGCACAGAATAGGTCTGTTCATATGGCCCTGACCACAGCTCTGCAGGGCCATTATACCTGCACACTTTTCATGCATATGCATAAACTGGCTCTGTACAACTGTAATTGTCAGCTGCAAGGTCTACCTTCCCTCTGTCCGTCTTTGGCACAACACGTGCCACATCATCACAAATGGTATATCTTCAGACCGCAGTTCCATAAACATCATTTATTAGCTGACATTAATACACAACAACAGATTACGACATGTTTTTAAATTTAATCCGTTACGTGGCTCTGTCAATGCAAATAGTTCCACACCTGGACTGGGAAATGACTGTTGCTAAGGAACACAAACAGTGAGCATGCTCGTGCACACTATCTTGCTGTACGTTACAGTAGCAACGTCGAAAGCCGTTTAAATCCCATGCTGTTTGTCTTACTGTGTTAGATTCATCCTGGCTTTTTCCCTTCTCCTCGTCCACTGCTGATGACTATTCATATTATTTCTGGAAAAACGTCCATCTTTTCGGCATAGTTTATTAAAACATAGCACTGAGTTTGCAGCTGAAAGTTAGCGTAATGATTATTATACAACATTTCGACAAACATCATTTATTAGTTGACAATAATAAGCAAAAACAGATTATGATTTGGTTATTACATTTAGGTTTTAATTAAATTACTGAATTAAATTGAATTACTGATTATTAGGACACCTGTGAACTGGAGTGAAACTTATTGTTAAAAATCCTTGCGCTGTTATTGTGTAATATCAGCAGTCTTGGAATGCCTCATGCCCAAGAAATCAAACCAACTGTTGTGTGAATATATATATATATATATATATATATATATAAAGACTAATTGCGATAGCATTCTGGTTTAAATGCTGAAGTTAGTCATTATGATAAAAAGCACTTCTGCTATCTAATAAGACTGATTCAAAGCACAACTCAAAGGCAGAGAGAAGTTCTCCCTTTGCAGTGTGAGTGCAGCCCAGTGGCTAAACGGGAGCTCACTTGGCACTAAAAGACATTCATGGACATCTGTGTTTATGCCATCAGGTGCTTCCATTGGCTCCCGATCCCCTTGCTGCTCAGAAGCTAACTGACCTGCCATTTAACCCTATGGCAGTTGATCTCTTAAAAAAAGAATTTACAGTTAAAAAAAAAATAAATAAAAAATATGTGAAAATTTGTTTTTGGCCCATGGAATGGTAAAAATATAATTAACATTTCAAATTGTTTCAACTGCAAGCAAGTGGCTGTATTTTCCTGGCAGTAATAAGCTAACAGCAGTAGTGAGGTCACCAGCCTGTCACATGCTATTTTAATTTTCTAAGGAAAAAAGCCTTTTTATTGCTCTAGCCTCCTACTTCACAATGATTAAAAATTCAATATAATTTTTCTGTGTATAAATGTGTGTAGGTAAGAAAATTTTCATAAAAGAGTAATATTACACAGTTTACACTTGTTTTAGGGAAACATGCGGCTGTTCATCAATATACATTCTGCACATTGTTAATTAACTGGATTTGACACATGGAGGCTTTAAGTTGTGTCATATTTTGTATCTTATTATACTTCTGGTAAAGTTTTTGTAGCAGACTCTGAATTAATTAACACAGACATTTCCACAATTTCCTCCATTTGCTGTATATATGTACATTAAAAAATTACTTACTTTTCCAGGTCTCTGTGTTGTGCTCATGCTTTTTTTCTATTGTTGGTTATTAGTTTTAGTGGCTCACCAAAACACAGTATCACTCCCTCCCCACACGTGCGCGCACACACACACACACACACACACACACACACACACACACACACACCTTTGACACAAAACCTGGCATACAGAAAATAGAAATGTGTTTACAAACAATCCATTAAAATACCTTTTACACATTTTCTAATGCTTGAATAACAATCTGAAACCAAAGATTCTGCAAAGAGTAATCATTATTTGTTGTTATTTACTTTTTACTCAGATGTAAATCACTGTAGGAATTACTAAATCACCAATCAATTCACTGTCACGTTCTACTATGATTATGATAGATCAAAGACATGCACCACAGGAGGTACCTGATGGCAGTCTAACATCTTTACGGATATGTCAGAACAAGTCATTACACAGCTAGGTAGTTAAAGAAAATTCCCGGTTGTAACTTTACGTCATGTGAGAAACGGCTGAAATGCAGGTGTGCCCGTTAAGCTAATGAGGGTTGAATACGCAAACGCATCATGCTCTACGTTTAGCTAACTGTTCCCAATACAAGAGTAATTTTGGAAATTATTGTAATTAATTATTGCATTAATGCATCTTTTGTTAGATCAAAGCCATTATTTTCCATAAACAGAAGGAAAAAGTGGATGATTGTAAAAATTACTTATAGTTTAAATGTTTACATTGATTATTCCTATTTAGGAAGCTGTATAACTGCTCTGATTAAATGTTTTGTTTTCTTCCAAGGTACAACTATAATGCACAAATTAGGTACTTGTACCTTGTGTCACATTCAGTCGGAACATTAATGATGTACCACTGATTTATGAAACAGCACACGTTTTCATGTTATCATCAAACAAACGTGTTTAACACCTATTTAGCGCATGTTGAAATCACCTAAACACAATGTCAGATTATATTTCTGCGATGCCATTTTAAATCCAGCATTGCGCATTAAAAAACTTTCAAGAAATTGGAGCGTTTGGGTGAAATGCATTATGTGGAGAGATCAGTCGGTTCCTTTAGTCAGGCAACAGGGAATGGATGTGTGTCCTGAGAGAAAACTGTCCTTTGGAGGCAACGGTCCACAAATATGGAGACGTTTTCGCAATGGCGTGTAGTGCATGATGCAATATGTCTGAATTGTGTGAAGTATGTTTTTAGACCACTGAAACTCGCACTATTCCCTCATTCACTGTCCCACATGGTGGCATCGTTGTTCATTGTCGTGCCAGCGGTCTTCGCCTTCGTTTCCACTATAACAGAAACATATGGAGCAACGTCGTTCACGTTCGTGTTTGCGTTAACTGTTACAAAAAGTGGCGCGACCAAAAGATAAACAGGTTTTACATATTTTACTGTGAAATCCAAATCGAATTCAGAAAAAGAAATGCGTTGCGTTAATGTTTTGATAATGCAGAAAGCAGATCCCAGCCACTTTGAGGCTGTGATTTTGTGTGGATGAGACGATGTTTATAAAGGTTTTTAACATTTTTTTTTTTTTTTTTTTCAGCCATAGTACCTGAAGAACGGTCCTAGTATTTTGAATGCATAGCAGTAACGTAGATTTATATTAGCATTTCGGCTAATGGTTGTTTTCACGAATATAAAAAATTAAAAAGTGAATTAGTTGTAAGTTAAAGAAAACACAAATATGTCAGTGAGTATAATGTACCTGTACAGACACAGTAAATTCAATATTACGTATACAGAGTTTTTTAAATGTACATGCAGTGTCAAGAACTGTAAAGAACTGCATAAATGACATGAAAACTAAAACATTAAATATTAGCATATACAGTATTATATGTGCATAAACAGATTTAATATTGTCAGGATATATGTAATTTGTTTTTTTATTGTATTGTACAGCTACATACTGAGTAAAGACCTCGTTATTAATAGCGTCTCAGCACGTATTTTGACGTCATCCTTACGATAATGACACATTGTTAAAAAAAATACGCATGTATGGAATACATGTAATACTGTTGCTTTGCGTCATTTTGATCGTAACGTTTTATGAGATTTAATAATAATTGTAAATTAAATACTTTTAACAATGCCACTTGTAATTTGTCATTCTGCTGACAGATACGAAAAGGGCATCAACCAGGTAAAAGAAAAATACCGAGGGCTGGCGGGTTGCTGACGAGACGTTGACTTTATCCGTCTTGTTTAGCTATGAACATTCAAAGTTAGTGTACAAAAAACTAGCAGCATTATTAAAACCTTAGTCTTTTCGAAGGACAGTCTGGAAGCTTGACATTTAGTTTGTCTATAGATGTGGTCTGGGAGAGCTTTACTTACCGTCATGGTGATTCAGAAAGGATTATGTTATTTCAATTCCTTTGGTGAATTAAAGGACAGTGAAGGACTGACAATATATTTATATTGAATTTTATCTCCAGAATTCTATATGTAAACACAACACCACCCATAACAGCAATAATAATAATAATAATAATAATAATAATAATAATAATAATAATAGTAGTAGTAAAGTTTATTTGGGTTTTTTTTATTTTCTCGATATCGGGTCGTGATTTTCTTGATTGTTTGGCTTTAGTAAAAATTTGCGTAATTATTTATACATTTGTTTTGTCGTGTCTTCCATTTGCAAGTTTGATAGACTGAACAATAAGTTTTGCAGAATACTTCTTTGAATTTATGAGAATTCAATAAATGAAAACAATTTTACCACATGTACTTTGTCAATTCCTGACAAAAAACCTTGCATACTCAACGCGGTCGGGGGGGGGGGGGGGGGGGGGGGGGGGGGGGGGGGGGGGGGGGGGGGGGGGGGGGGGGGGGGGGGGGGG